>BJCM01084091.1:0-13390 GCA_018326385.1 Flaveria bidentis
CCATATATATATATATAATTAGATGAATTATTATAAATGATTAATGGTAAGACATCTTTTAGGTTTTCTAAGAAACCAATTCAAACCTTTCTAGGTAAAAATTTTGGATCTGTCTTTAAAAATATTGTTGCACTTAAAAGAAATATAAAAACACTAGCGTCAAGTTGGAAGTGTTGCAAATGATGGCACATAACATTATTGAGAAAAAAACATATTCATTTGTTGACCTATACGTACATGTTTACGACATTGAGATAAATAATATATTAAAAAGTAGTGATGGTTTTTTGGATTATCTGAACCAAGTAAGTCGATTGTTTTGTCCTTGATGAATTTCTAAACTATTTAATTATGGTAGTTCTCTCACATCATGTAAAACAACATAAAGCTATCTAAAATTTTAAAACGGTAAATATGTGATACTATTTTTAATGATTTTAAGTTAATGGTGTTATTTTAATATCCAATTTTAGTAATGGTTTTAAGTTGATCTTTTCATTGGTGAAAGACCTTTTGTTTTAGAGCGGTGAGACTCAAAAGAAAATGTGGATGGATGACAACTTTTATCAGAAATGCCGATTGTGCAATTCCTCTCATCCCGATAAAGGGAGTCACCCGTGATTCGATAGTTCCATTTTCCGCTGATGCAGGCCGATTGGGATCCCAGTAGTCAAACCACAGAGACTAGACACTATATCCTGGCATCTGCAGCGGCTCGTTTACGAAATTCAAAACATAAATAATAATAAAAAAACATTTTGAGACAATATATTTGGAAAGTAAGAAAAGTTACTTTGCTCTTAAAACGTCTGTCAAGTTATAAAAAGCGATCTTTAGAAGAACAAACAAAATAAAATGGGAAATTAAAAAAATCAAATATTTAAATAAACTAAAGATAAAATAAGTCAATATAACTTAAAAATAATTAATACAAAATATGTGCGAAATAAATCATTTAAGTTTCATAAAACCAAATATAAACCTTAAACTAAATAAGTGTTAAAAAATATTAGAATAAACAAAAATACATATTTAGAAAGTTTTAAAAAGAAAAAGATATGCATTTGTAAAGTTATTTTACTTAAGTGATAAAAGAATTGTTGGTTAGAAAATATAAAGAAAAATAAGAAAGGTGGAAAGAAAAGGGGAAAATATGACCTAACTATCACACTCTCTTCTTGTCACACTTTTACTACTAATAAAGTGATTAAATTAACATGAAAGAAAATTTTTAATTTCAAGTGACAATAAAACCTTTAATTGCATAGTTGAAGAGAATAATCTAGGTTGCCTCACGTGTAATATCATTAAAGAAATAATTATCTATAGATTCTAATAAATCAAGTTTTCTAAAATCACTTTTCATTCATTTGAACTATATCTTTGTTACTTGTCATTTTTATTGACACCAAATCTTATTTTTTTCTTCTAAAAATATTATAGTAATTTAAAAATTAAAACTAATTTCTCTCTTTTATTAAATATTAATTTTATTAATTGTAATATTTGTCTCTCGTCTTTTAATTAGTGTATCTTTAAAAAATTAGATTTTATTAAGAAACAAAAAAATCATATTATTTATTAAAATATAACTAATAATAAAATATTTTTACATAATATGAAATTTTCAAAAACACTAAACCTTTTGAAATAAAATATTTTATATTTTTCTTTTTTTTAAACTATAAAAATGTGAACTTTTCTAGAAATAGTATTTTTAAAACAACCAGAATAATTACAAACTAGAGTTTTTAATAAATAAGATGTTCATAAATATAAATCCTTTTATAAAAGAATATTAATATGAATGTTAAAAATAAAACTATTTAAATAAGATAGTTAAAAAATAATATAAATGTTTTATTTTCTTGAACTATATATTACGTATATAAAATTTGTAAGGTTTCACATAAGGCTGATGTAACCCAAAACATTCAAACAATCTGTCCTGCATGCATGCGCTAGAGTAGAATGCTTCGAAAGTTTCACATTCTGCACTAGAAAACATTCTAAGTGTGAAATCTTTTGAATCCAAGACCAACATCTTCCGAAGCCAAATATGAAGTCTTTCAAAGCTTCAGAGACAAAGTCTTTTGAAGCCAGTTTATGAAGATATATTTCTTCTAAAGACTTTTAAGTACATGTTATTATCTGATGTACTTTTACCATAAGGCTGGACCACCTTTCTACTACAACTCTGTATGACTCACCAACTTTCACAAGTTGGTGAAAAGGTTCATGTTTTAGGTAACTGTAAATTGAGGTCTTGAGTCTGTTACTTTCGAATTTATGTACTTTTATTTTTTTTGTAATAAATTAGGATGTGAGCTATGATATGTCATAGTTTAAAGTCAATCTGCCTTTTGACTCTACATTGATTTTGTTGTTGTCTAGATCATGTATTCAGCTAGCCTTCAAAGTATGGCCGACTGTAGGACGTAGTATAAAGTATCTCTAGTCCCTTGTATCTTTGATATGCTTTGAAAACACTTGTAAGGAACTAGAGATCAATATACAACATTTTTGAAAACCAAATCCTTGTGTTATTTGTTTTTGTTTTGTCTCTTAGTTACTTGTGTTTCTTAGCTTCATTGCAATTGGTTTCTGGTTTCCTATTTGATATGTTAAGTGTTCTAAATCTATCTCTCCTCATTGTGTGTTGTGTTGTAAATGACCAAACCCCTCAAACGGTCCTGCAAAATTTATATTATATTAAAATATCGTACTGTTAATATTTATGTTTATTACTAATTATAATTCGTTTAATAAATGAGTTTCAAGTCTATTAATCTATATATTTATCTGTTTGTTTATCTATCAATCTATCTATAATAAGGAAAAATAAGATAGTACATGACGTAATCGTAAGACTCATCATACTATCTTTTTCATTTCGCTCTGTTATTAAAACTAATATTGAATAGTAATAATATTACTTATATCATTTTCAAATTAAAAAAAGATATAATGTAATAAATTGAAAATCTAATTATTTTAAATTAAAAACACACTTTTTAAAAACAAAAAAAACAATAAACTTTTTAAATATAAACCATTTTACTTAAAACAAAATGTTTAAAAACCATAATTTTGTTATAAAATAAAAGTTTAAGAAAAACATATTACTGTTTATTTACTTAAAGTAATTATTTATAATTAATTATAATCATATTTTATCTTCAAGCATAGCTTTATAATTGATAATATTTTTTACTAATTATTTAATAATTTGTTTATTCAACATATATAATACACGGGTACTAACTTAGTTTATCTTATATAAGCATTAATAGGTGTTCATGGGCTCGTGGTCGATTGATATTGGCCCGTTATATAAATAGCTTTGGGTGTAAATGTTTACAAGTACAAGACTGAATGTTGTTTACTATATAAGAGAGAAAAATGATTCTTTAAAAACATCAATGGGTTGTTAGTTTTAAGAATATTTATTACATGAAATCAATTTAAAAAAGAATCAGTAATATTTAGATGGCACCAAAGAAGCTTTAAGAAAGTAAGTAGTACGGGCCCAAATAAAATAACAATACTCGCGGGCTACTGCTAATCCTCAGCCTAACATATAAAAGTATAAAACCAACAACACAGGCCCATTTGTTATTTTATTATTATGTCATGCCATTAAAAGAAAATAAAATCAAACATAATATATTGAAGTGGAAATGACTGCGCATTGCGGCGGTACGACTTTTTCATTTTTAAGGAACTCGATTTTAGTGAGTATTGTCTCGGTGCGTTATGACATAAATTAAAAAATAAAATATAATCATTGAAAATTGAATGAAAAAAACAATTACGTATATTACAAAACTCTTTAATTTAACTATATTATCCCAATAAGATTAATGAAAGTATTATTGATATTTTTGGTCGTAAATCACTTATTACATAGATTTTAGGAGGGGTTTTATTTTATAAATGTAGGTTAGAGTTTTATGATCATCGGATGCAACTTTTGGTGATGATTTGCATAGATCAGGAAAAGTTAATAGAGAAATTATCAACATAAATTATCATCTGGATTGTTATTAAGTTGTTAACAACCAACAAGGGAAACATGAAGAGGGATTAGTGATCAATCACAATGAATGAACGACATTGAAAGTAAATGATGGTTTTGTTTGGCCACGTGTATATGTTTTAACATTTGTATTGTAAGCATCACATGTTATACATTATTGTAAGGGCATAATAGAATAAAATGATTAATTTTTTGAAATTTAAATATAACTTTCCATATGGGTGTCTTAATCCATATGTAAAGTTATTATGCTATCCTTCTTTCACTTTTATTATAAAAGATATAGATAAATATTTAAAAGTTTAAACTCACAATATGCCCCTAGAAAAATATTAGTACTATAGTTATATTATAAAATATGAAGATATATATAATATATATATAAGTTATATACTTAAATATTTAAATAAAATAATACTTAATTTAAATAGTATTTAGTTATAAAATATAATTAGTAAATATCAATTTAAATATCAATTTATAGTATCATAAATACATTTAAATTTAATGAAGTGAATTAAATAATATAATATTATTAAATAATATATTATTAATATTTATTAAATACATGAAAGTGACAATGATAAAAATATCAAGGTGTATAAAATTTAGTGGATAAATTTACCATATTGGCCCAAATTTGATTTAACATCTTAATTAATTCCCTATTTTACCATTCTTAAATGTTTTGCATTACTTTGTATATGTTGCTTTAAAACTTGTATACTTGGCAAAATTACATCTCTATCAAAAAATATGTATTATATAATAGTATAGCTATATGTATTTAAATAAAATAATACAAATTTAAATAGTATTTAGTTATAAATATGATTAGTAACTATAAATTCAATTGTCAAGTTATATTATTACAAATAAAATAGAATTTACTAAAGTGAATTAAAAAACATCACATTATTAAACAATATATCAATAATGTGTATTAAATAATATAATAATTAGAAGAAGTCAATTAGATGGGGACAAAAGTGAAACTATTACATAAAGCACTTGTACTCTATGATTAAAATATTGTATAAGTATTTTATATTTTGAATAAAATTAACATCTTATCCTTATAATATGTATGATATAGTAGTATAGATATAATAACCATTTAAATAGACATAGATAAATATTAAAACTATAGGTGCTTTTATTGAAAACCAAATAATAATAATAATAATAATAATAATAATAATAATAATAATAATAATAATAATATAATAATAATAATAATAATGAATATAATAATAATAATAATAATATAATAATAATAATAATAATAACAATAATGAAAATAATAATAATAATAATAACAACAATAATAATAACAATAATAACAATAAACCAAACTATTTGCATTAGGTAAAGTTAAAAATTTATTGATTAAAAACTTAACTACCTTAGTTTTTCACGAATATGTCAATTATATGATTAAATATAAAAAAACTAACAGAATAACATTAATTATAAGTATCATAAATTAAATTTAGAAATCTAATTATGTAAATCAACTTTCTGTTTAACTATATCTTCAAAAATCGTGTTTATTATTTTATATGATTTCATTTTTCACACATATTTCAATTAAATTATTAAATATAAAAAAACTAACAGAATAATATTAACCATAAGTATCATAAATTAAATTTAGAAATATAATTATGTATATCAATTTTCTGTTTAACTATATCTTCAAAATGATGTTTAATCATGTGATTTCAAATTTATTTATTAAGAAAGAAATTTTTTAGTTCAAACTCAGACATGATAAGTTTTGGAATAATATCGGAGTAGAAGTATGATAAATATATTGTTTAATTTTTTTTCATATTTACTTATTATATAAATTTGTATTAACTTTTAAATCTAATACGATATTTCACCAACTAATTGTTCAAAAATGTTTTGCAAGGGTCAATTTTGATGTGTTGTGTTCCATTTAGGCATTGCGTCGTGCACTATCTTGTGTTATTTTATAAATAATCATCTAATTCAAATTAGATCCATGATATTATATCGTTTTAACTCTTAACCAAATTTCTTAAAACTTCTGCTACCAAATTTCACCTAAAATGAGCAATTTATTTTACCCAAAAAGGGTCATCATCTAATGAAATTTCGCGAAGAGTTTTGATAGTAAAAGATTTTGATGGATACATCGGGATAACTTGTTCTAAATTTATTATTGATTAGTTGGGATTTTGTTTAACTTTTGGGAAATAAGATTTGACATTGCAATATATGCATATTTATACATATGATGTATCTATAAATGCCGTCAAGTTTGTCTATAATTTGCATAAACTCATCAACCATCTCTTCAAAAAATTGTCTGCTAGCCCGTGTAAAAATAATCACGAGATGGCTTTATCAGGAAAGTTAATATGTTACATTGAGATCAATAAGACTGGTAATGTCTTCCATGATCTCTTTAGGCATAGCCCACACAAGATGGTTGCAATAGCCCCTCATAAGGTTATTGACTGCGAGCTGCATGAGGGTAAGAGAGGGGGTGTTGGTTCGGTCATTACTTGGCATTATATTAAGGGTACGTATAACATGACTTACTTGTTTCTATACTCTCGATTGAACCTTGCATAATATATTGATATTAATGATAATTTTTTTTACATATGTCTACATGCACAAATTAAGACGGGAAGAGGAAATTCTCAAAGCAAATAATTGAATCAGTGAACGAGGAAAACCACATGATTGTGTTCAAGGTGATTGGAGGAGAACCAATCGAAGAGGGGTACAAGAGCGTCACAATCACATTGCATGTTGAACCAAAGGGTGATTGTCAAGTGGTTATATGGACCTTTGAGTTTGAGAAGCTAGACACAAGTGTACCCTATCCAACCTCTTTGATGGACTACCTTTGCATTCTTGTTAAGGAACTGGACGCGCATAACAATGTGAAATAGTTCTAATCGAAGATGGAAATTGATGGAATCAAAGTTCTAAGTAATGTGTGTTTTCCAATTGAAATAATGTGTGTTCAAATTGAAAAATAAAACGAAGATTGTGATTTAAGGAATAAAGTTAGAGACAGATATGCCTACTACTTGTGTGTATGTTGATCAAATGGTTTGTAATATAATTTCTTTTAGTGTCATGCATTATCTGTCATCATGAGATATATGTATCGATCATTATTGTTGATACATAAGTCAATGATTTTCAAAGCTAGAATTCTTCACGAAAATAAGATTGGAAATCATATGATGAGGGGTAACTAATTATGTGATAAACAAGTTTTAGTATTATACCGCGTGTTAGTTTATATTCATCATTATAGTCGTAATATGCGATTGTATATTTTGAAATGTCAACACGTGAAACGAGAGTGGCTTAATTTTAGCACAAAGTTAAAAAAAAGGAAAATGTTTTACATATTTAAACAAAATGTTAAACAAAGAAACCTACAGAAAAAAAATTTGAAGAAAAAAAATATAAAAAATTGGATAATTATAACACAAAGAAATGAAAACTTAAAAAAATACGAATAAGTAAAATTAATTAAACAAATAATAAAAAAAGCCAGCAAACCCCCAAGATTCAAATTACTTCGGTTGTTGGAGAAGGAATATGGGTTGTTGCTAGGTCCGTTCAAAATGCTCGTTACTAGACGCTTACTTAATGATCGTTTGGAATTTGCTAGAAAAATGATCATTCAAACTTATACTCGGTTGTAAACAAGCTGATCGGTTCGGATTGGTTTGTAAACGAGACAAACACAAGCAAAGGTCTGCTCGGCTGGATTCGGTTTGAATAACTTTTTTAATATTTTATATATAAAGTTTATACATAACACTATAATAGATTTGAGTCACTATATATAAATATACAATTATATTTATACATATTAGATCAATCAACCTAATAAAAATTTAACCACTAAACATCAAATGAAATCCTAAGCCGCTATGATAAAATTTTTTACTCCACTCTTGCTATTAGTCGATCATCTCTCACTCTCATGTATCGTTCTCTGCAATATGTTTACTGTCTCATCGGCTACAATATTAGTCTCATTGCCAACCATTGTCACTCATGAAAATGGTATATAAGTTATCAAATGCAATTGCTTCTTAAGTTACTAAAATTTAAGACTCAATATTGTTATTGTCTCTCATTGCAATATAAATCGAATCACACACTATATCGTTTAGTTGTACAAATTGTTTGTTGTTCTTTTGCACTTGCTCGTCGCTCGATTAAATATTAACACTCAAAAATTATTCCTTTGATTTTCTGCTTGGTTGGAAGTTTTGGTTTGTTTTGTCATTTCCATCCAACTTTTTTTTCTTTTGAGTTCCTAAGTTTTTAAAATATTGTCATCTTCGTCCATTTCCGTTCACTTAGTTGATTTTCTTTGTTAAATTAGAGGCATTTAAGTCATTATACAAATGAAAACTAAATTAAAAGATTTGTATATTGACTTAAATGCCCTAACTTAACACATACAATCAACTAAGCTAATAAAAATAACAACTTTTTAGAAAGTAAAGGACCCACAAAAAAAATTAATGAAAATAACAAAACATATTAAAACTCAGAAGCAAAAATAACAATTAACTCTTTTAGTTGAAACCGGATATAAATTTGCAGAGGATAACAAATTATTAGTTGGAACCGGATACAAATGGTGCAAAGTATGTTGTCACTATTGGATTATCCGAAAATATAAGCTCATACTTGGAGGTATGGTTTTTCTATGTAAATATTGAAATACGAGTGCAGCTAGCTTAAAAACTTGAAATTTATTATTATAAATTTTGAAATTTTTTTATGTGGGGTATGAATAAATTATGTTGAGAAATGGTTCGAAGTCACCCGCAGATTTTTTGGTGAGCAAAGTTTATCTTTTTTTTTTTGGAACTATCTTCATGCATACATTTCTTGAAACTGAATTATTGAAAATGAAGTTGATAAGCTTCATGGGCTCTTTTGCTAAAAGTTCTTTCAAAGACAAACAACAATGAACTTTTAAAAAATAACAATGGACTAAACAAGCAGGAAAGTTGATTTATGGTTCAAGTGTGTGAATTATGGTAAGGATATATGTTGTCATCACGCTATGAGGGTGGCACTATCTAGGTGTTTGTCACTCTGACCACACACATCGCAACAAGGTGGCGCGATTGGGTGCAGTGGCGGAGCTTGTACCAAAGTTTAGAGGGGGCTGAGCAAAAGTAAACTATTTTAGGAGGGCTGACTCTATATTTATTAAAATAATTCCATTACCGGATCAAAATTTTATACCATCGAGCCGAAAAATTACATTACTGATGAAAAAAAGAGAAGGGCGGGTTCCTGATTGGGGGTGCAATGGATGGGGCATGAGCTTGGTCGCTGATAAAAAGAGTCGTTGCTCTCGTTTTAAATTAAAAAAAAATTAATTTTACATTTTATCCTATTAATACTAAGCAACATCTTATAAAAAAGTTACAACATTCCTATCTATCATCTCTCTTTTTTCTCTCAATTTTTTAAAAAATCCTTTCCACTACAAAATGTCAGATAATTGGTATGGTTCGTGTCATCAAAGTTTTGATCTCATAAATAATGAGGCTTTTACAAACTTTACGTTTAGTCCATTTGATTATTCCGAAGAGGTCATTCCAGAAACACAACCGACTCAAAACGAACCGTATTCAGATAGAAATGAAAGAGTAAGATTAGTTAGATTACTTTTTATTATGTGTTTTTAATTTTATGTCTTTTTAATGAATTTTATTCTATTATAATGTTTAGTTTTATATTATTGTTTTATATTAAAAAATAAAAATTTAAGAAATTAAAAAATCATTAGAGCCCCTTATCACTTAATCCACAATAAAGTTATACTACTCGATCAAAGATTCTATCTGTTGTATAGTTAGCGCCAAATATTATAGTATTAGATGATAACTTGATCATGGCTATATCTTATAAGATGTAGCTTAACTTTAATTTCTTCTTTCGATCTCATGATTTCACTAGCTTTTCTACATTTTGACTTATCTCTACGGGTCACAACTCAAGTACATTTTTGCTACAACTTCCTATGTTTTACACTAAATCGGATTTTTTAGTCCCGTGGACCAGTCAAATTACATAAATTATCTGTAAAGTTGTCATAAAAAATTTTCATATTTTTTTAATGGAGCTACTATGTGTGTTAAAGTGACTAGCAACGGGAATGAAGCAAATTGACAGGTAAATAATTAGGTGGTGTTATAACATTGACAAGTATTTTATTTTATTTTTATAAGAATCTAAACTGAATTATTTTTTTCTTTTCAGAATAATAAAAAGGCGTTGCAACGTTACCTTGATCATAAACTTGAAATGACGATGAATGTGCATGAAATTTGATTGAAAGCAAAATGTACATATTTGCTTAATTTATTCTGCTTAATTTATTCAACCTATTTCTTTAAAGTCACTCTTTCGTTAATATCTAACACACACTCAATTTTTACAAACGGAATTCTACCGTTAAACGCGTGACATACCAGGATCTCAACCGATAGTTACATCAAACGGCACAGTAATTACAAAATAGCTTTTATTATTATCAAATAGTCCTAAAACATAGTTTAATAATAATAATAAGTTCAAGAAATCATTTGCGGAAATGTAAATAGTTAATCATTTATAGTTTAACTAGCGCAAAACATGCACAACCCAAATTAATGTAAACTTGCAAAAGTAAACGTTTAAATTGTTTTAGAAAGCATTCAGAAACGTGATAAAACAATGCAATGCTCCTAATCGTGTGCAATCTATGAACCTGAAAGATAATGCTAAAGTGTCAACAAAGTATTGGTGAGTTCTTAAGTTTTGATAAACAGTAACATAATTAAAAACAAATACGGTTAACAAATTAATATAAGTAGATAGCTAGTCTACATAACAATAGTGTATGAAGTTCGCAATTGAAGCTGGCAAATGTAAGTATGCATCGGTTGTGGTAATTACCAGACCACAACAACATAAATTAGGTTCATTAAACACCCGTTTAACATGCAGTCGTACTAGGGCGACTAGCCCGGGTGGGATTTATCAAACCTAATAGATCTACTTATAATTACCTCGTTAAAGTACATAAATTAACGATTCGAAACTGAGGACTTAAATTGGTACAACACTAGTAAACATGTGATAATACAATACTAGTATTACTAATCAAATGAAAAAAATATTTAAAAGAACATGTTTCTCTTCCCCAAAAGAATACAAGTAAAAGGGGCCATAAACTCATCTCAAATAGCACAACAAATCAAGGAATGCAAAGAGCAAGTAATTAGGTTTCCGGAACACCTAAATATCATTTACGAGCCGAACTCGAGTCGGTGTTTTTAGCTCATTAAAATTTTCAATCCCGAGCCGAGCTATCTCAATAAGCTTTGAGATCGAACTTGAACTTATCTGGCTCAACTCGACTCGACCCGTTTGCAACCCTAATCAAAACTATCATATAAGCTTTCTCATTTGTCACCGTCTCGTTCAAATCATCCATTTATTAATGCTATCATATAGGCCACTGAAGTACATATATATGTTCTGTCAGTTACGCTAATTTTTACCTGGTAACTTACATACATGACTTTAAGAGAACGTCTGGTTGGAAAAATGGAATGGAATATAATAGAATTGATAAACTAGTATAATTTTCAAGTAAAAATATGTTTGAGTGGGTAATGAAATGTAAACTCAAGTGAATGTTTCACCTCAATTTCCTTGGTTGTGGGATTTTAAATTCCCTCTCTAAGTGGAAGGATTTTAAAATCCCACAACCAAGAGAATTGAGGTGAAACATTCCCTTGGGTTTTACATTTTATTACATTTTATTACTCACTCAAACATAATTTTACTTGAAAACTATACTAGTTTCTTAATTTTATTCTATTTCATTTCATTCTTCCAACCAAACGCTCCCTAAGGTTTTTGTAGGCTCACCTTAACACGGGTATAGTTCTATTTGAGTCACCATTTATTGTTGTTTGTAACATCTTTAGGAACATTTTCGCTACCAAGTTCTTTCTTTTCTTTCAGATAGAATAGTTCCTAGACTATGAAGTTGTTTATGTCATTAGGTATGAGAAACATGTTACATTTGGCAGTTTGTTTTCGCAAACAGTCGGTGAAAGTTGTTTTATTTAAAGATGAATTTTTTAAAATGTTTTTCCTTTATATATAATGATGATCGTTTATTTCAATTTTAGTTCAAATTCTTGCCTTTTTTTAATTTAGTATGACCTTTTCTATTTCTGTTGTTGGCTAGCTCGAAGCTTTTTTGTGCTCTTAGTTACTACACATATGTTTTGGAATAAATAATAATAATCAGTTTGTAGAGATAAAAACTAAAACTATCCGTCGCAACGCGCAGGATAACCAAATAGTTACATATTAAACATAAGATTTTTCATTGATAATTCGTAATGCGTATGTGTACAAATGGGAGTGTGGTAGAAGAGTGAAAAAACCATCCAGAACTCTCAAAACTAATAATCATAAGAGCTTTCTAATGATTTAGGTTTTATTTTATAAGGGTCGGTTAATATAAAAAGTGTAGCGTACAAAATTATCAGGGCATGACACGTGTTTTTGGCTGAGAGGGAATTTCATTTGTGCCACAGTTATGCATATAAAGTATATAATTACACAAATTATATTTAATATTACGCAAGTTATATTTATTATTACTACAAATAAATTTACTAAAATTACTCACGTTATTAATTATGCAAGTTATATTTATAATTACACAACTTATATGATAATTACACAAGTTAAGTTTATAATTGGATAATTAATAATTACGCGAGGCATACACACACCACATTGACGTTTTAAAAAATGTTATTTTTTTAATAAAGTATAGTAATACTATACTCAAATTAAATGGAATGAAATGCTTGAGTTTATGGTTACTTTTTTTTTTAAATATAATGTTACATACCAAAGTTGTAAGTTGTAACACCCGGTTATTTATTTATTTTGAAGGCGACGAAAGAAGAAAAGAAATAAAGTCCTAAGTCGAGGGACCAAACTCGCCAACGAAAGAAAGAGGGTGAGTGGGTGTATATAAAGGGAGAGGGCAGCCCTTACCCTCTCCCCACACTCATATTTCAGCCAAACAAGAGAGGAGAAGAGAGAAAGGAAGAAAAAAGGAAGAAAAGTTGGTTCGGGTTGGTTCGAGTGAGCAAAATCGTTGAGAAGCGAGTCAAATCGAAGCTCTTCTCGTTGTGGTCGTTTGTGTGAGTTCTAGGACCCCTTCTTTAAACGTTTTTGAATGATTTGGGGCTGGAAAACATCTGAAAAATCGGGTTTTTGAGTGTGTGCATGTTTGAC
>BJCM01084092.1:0-13947 GCA_018326385.1 Flaveria bidentis
CGGTTGTCCGGCAAGTGGGGGAGACGGGGCGATAGTGGTCCGACAAGTGGGGGAGGTGTGAATGTATTGAGAAGGGGTTAGAAGACCTCAGAAGTGCTAGGTTTATGTTTTCTCCACGCATACATCGGGAATATGCTTTTTAATGAAACATCTTCCAAAAATCAAACAGTCTACGCACTCAAAACCTCTTCCTGCGTCTGCGTACGCGCATATGAAGAGGTGGGGAAGAGGTTTTTCCTTAAAACAAACACTACCTAAAATGTTCTAGTGGTAACTGGTAATGTGTTTGATCAGATTCAAACTTTACTAGAGTAAATATTTTGGATGGTTTCATCATTTAAAAAAGCAGTTGATTTGTTTGTAAGTTTTATTAGATTATTTTGTTAAGAGTTTGCATACCTTAATATGTCGGAAAATCAATCAAGCTCGTTTAATAAACAAGCATAGCTCAATTTCATATCTTGAGTTTGTTTGAATTCGAGGCAAACCAAGTCTATTATCTACATAAATATCAAAAGATTTAATCACATAATATAAAAACTTTTTAAAAGAATATGAATATTTATAATAGATATAAAAGATTACATATTATGTCACTTATATATAGTCATAAATAAAAATATTTAGACACATATACAATTAATAAGTAAATAAATAATAGACCGGAACTCAAACTAAAAATTTATCCTAGAAACAAACTTGAACGTTGGAATTTAAAGCAATGAACTAAACTTGAAGTAAACTAAGTTTAAATGCAAGTTTCTTATATTGAATAAACCGAGCTCAAGTTTTGATAAACCTGAACTCGGCTAGACATATATATACATTATATATATCCTTGTAAATAATCATGTCAATTTATTGTTTTTTATGTCTTGATAAAGTCAATTAAAATGCATCATGCATGTTTTCGTTACTTATTAAACCGAATCTCTAATGCAATCCTTATTCCATAAAGAAAAATAAGGTTTATTCTTATTACATTCTATCGGTCCATTTTATAAGTGAAATTTTACCAGATATATTTTTTTATACATATAATTATTATTTTTATAATTTTTAAACCATAAACTAAAAATAATAACAAAAACGTGGATGAAAAGAAAAAAGTCTAAATGATGGTATTTTCTCTGTCTAAAATGCACGCAGGTATGTAGTGACACCCAAAAGGCATATCTTATATCTTATAAATACCATATATCATATATCATATATAAATATATAAAAATATATACATATTCTCTCTCCCCCTTTTTATTAGGGTTTCTAATTCATCCTAAATTTCTGCAGTCTCTCTGTTCATCTGCTTCATCTTCATCAAATTCAGGTGATTTCTCTTACCTAATTTCTTCATATATGTCTGTGATTCTCTCTATTTTAACATAATCATTCTGCATTTGAGTCGCTTTTAACTTGTTGTTCATCAGAAGCTTCTAGCTTTGCTTTTAGTTGAAATCTGTATGTTTCGTGTGTGTATATGATCCTGTGAACTGTTAGTAGTTTGAGTAGATGTGTGTACTTCGTGTTTTTGAGGATCTATTGTTCGTCCAATCGGATTGCGTTTTTATCATGACGTTTCGACGAATAAGCTTAGATTTGTTGAATGATTGGATGATTTTGCACGAGATGGTAGAATTTAGGTGAATGTGTGGTGTCCAAGTGTTGATGGAAGAGATGAAGGTATGTGTTGTTGTTAGGGTGTTGATTTTTGGTTTTTGTTTCTCGTTTTGTTGTATCAGGGATTGATCTTTCGGCTAGGAGGTTGATTTTGGATCCGGTTTGTGTTTTGAGCAATCTGAAGGAGTTATATTTGGCATTTTTTAAGAACTAGGTAGTGGATATTCATGAGGACTTCGTGGGCAGATGTTGTTGATAATGCAGCTCCGGGATCTGACAGTTATGAAAATACTTCTTCGGGGGCTCCTGTTAAGCCCACGTATGTACCACCTCATCTTCGTAACAAGCCACCTGCATCTCAGCAAACGGCTAGCCCTGCTGTATGGAATGGAAACGTACCATCTGTGAATGATAGGTCAGGACATAGTGGACAGACAAGTGGTTCACGGTGGGGTGCGCCCAGATCAGATTATGGTAGGCCAGGGTATGGTGCTGGTGGCGGTCGAGGTGGTTGGGGAAACAGAGGTGGTAGAGATTGGGAAGCTAACCCATTTGGTAGTGACGATATAGAAGCTGTTGAGGATACTAAGTCTGAACAAGAAAATAACGGTATTAATTTTGATGCTTATGAGGATATTCCTGTGGAAACCACTGGGGAAAACGTACCGCCACCGGTTAATACATTTGCAGAAATTGACCTAGGAGATGCTTTGAATCTGAACATTAGGAGATGCAAATATGTTAAGCCAACACCTGTTCAGCGTTACACAATTCCCATTTCTTTAGCAGGCCGTGATTTGATGGCCTGTGCTCAAACTGGCTCGGGGAAAACAGCAGCATTTTGCTTTCCTATAATCAGTGGGATTATGAGACAACAACCTGTGCAAAAGCCGCGTGGCACTAGGACTGTTTTTCCCCTTGCTCTTATTTTATCTCCAACTAGGGAGCTCTCAAGTCAGGTTTGATTTATGATTTATGACTAATTTAATTAATTTATATTAAAATATAATGTTGATATGTTTAATATAGAAGCCTAATGATGTTGTGTTACATGCAGATACATGTGGAAGCTCGAAAATTTGCTTATCAGACAGGCGTCAAGGTGGTAGTCGTTTATGGAGGAGCTCCTATTAATCAGCAGGTAACTTATATTGAAAACTAATATTTTATATGTATCAATTTTCATGTAAATTAATATATAGTCCATGCAAGTGACCTATGACTTACGTGACTATGTGAGTGGATGTGTATTCATGTGCTCTTTTGGGGCCAGGGATAATCTGCACAAACATTTTGGCATGGGCAAGTTGTATTGCATGATCATGGGCTGCTTTTCAAGCTACCTTTTTGATATTTTCTTAAATTTCAATGACCGTTTTATCATTTGTCTGTTTTCTTTTTTTAAATAACTTTGATATGTTGCTCTGTAATTGTGAAATTAATGGCATATCATGCATGACCAGCTAAGGGAATTGGAGAGAGGAGTTGATATTCTTGTGGCAACTCCTGGAAGATTAGTTGATTTATTGGAAAGGGCAAAAGTGTCATTACAAATGATAAGATATTTAGCACTTGATGAAGCTGATCGGATGCTTGACATGGGGTTTGAGCCTCAAATTAGAAAAATTGTGGAGCAAACAGATATGCCTCCTCGAGGTGGAAGACAGACAATGTTGTTCAGTGCTACATTTCCTAGAGAAATTCAGGTTTATTTCGTTCATCATTATTAATTTAGATTGTTAAATAGTTAACTCAACAGGATGGTTTTCATATGGCTTCTGTTTGGTGTGTAGAGATTGGCATCTGATTTTCTTTCAAATTACATATTTTTAACGGTTGGACGAGTTGGCTCAAGTACTGATCTGATTGTTCAAAGAGTGGAATTTGTTCAAGAAAGTGACAAACGAAGCCATCTTATGGACCTTCTTCATGCTCAAAAGGATATGGGTTCTAATGGAAAGGTAATATAAAGTAACAAAATGCTAATTATATATAATTTAGATCCATGTAAATGCACTTTAAGTACTAATGGTTATATATCGTTACAAATTACAGCTTTATAATATTTATTTTTATTTTTATATATTTTTACAGCAACCTCTTACATTAGTATTCGTTGAGACAAAGAAGGGAGCTGATTCACTTGAACATTGGCTTTATAGCAACGGGTTTCCTGCAACAACAATTCATGGTGACAGATCACAGCCTGTAAGTCTGATATGATGTTTAACATCTTACCTTCTTTTATTTTTTCTTTCTGTGGGTATCTTTATATGACATGCACATTTGGGTTATTTTCTTCTGTCCCATTAAGATTCTTTAGTTTCTGTTAAAACTTAAATGATATAAGATCAAGCAAGGGAATGTTATGGATCTAAATAAATGGCAACTTATTTGCATCAATGATATGCGTAAACATGCAATATTTGATAGAGAATACCCTGATAAAATAAAATACTTTAATTTTCTTGGGACTCAAGAGTATAACGAGGTGAGTGTGACAATTTTGATCCATTTACTTATGAAATATGAATGGTCGAACGGGTCAATTCATGGGTACATTAAAAAAGTTTAGCTAAAAATAAACAGGTCAAACAAGTAGAAATGCCTATTATGACAACATCTTTTGGTTGAGTGATAGCCCCGTGACTTTTCAAATGAGAGGGTCATGGGTGGGGGGACAATTTCTTCCAAGTTGAGCCAGGAATTCTCTTAAGGGGCGTTTGGTCGGAAGGAATGAAATGGAATGATTTTGAAATCCAACAACCAAGGGAATTTGAGGTGAACATTCCTTTGGGTTTTACATTTCATTACCCACCCAAATATAAATTTTACTTGAAAATTATACTAGTTTCCCAATTCCATTCCATTTCATTCCTTCCAACCAAACGCTCCCTTAGTTGTGAGTTTCCTCCCGGGCGGGTGGCCGGTCACCACATACCGGTCTTCGGGTGGAAGGGTGATCCATTTGCCAGGGTGATTCTCGGTGACCGGGTTTTTGCTGTCAAATAAAAGTAAAAATGCCTATTGTATTTCTATTGCATAAATTCTCCTAATAATTATTTTTTTTTTCAGAAATATATGTTATAGTTGTGATAATATACTTTTCGTAATTGTATTCAACTCCTAAGTGTTTATAAGAATATGGATAAAAGGTGTACGAGTTAACCCAACCCGTTTTAACCTGTACAAATTATTTTATATGTATGCAGGAAAGAGAGCAAGCATTGAGATCATTCAAGAGTGGAAACACACCTATACTAGTTGCAACTGATGTGGCAGCACGTGGTCTTGATATCCCCCACGTTTCTCACGTGGTCAACTTTGACCTTCCTAATGACATTGACGACTACGTGCACCGTATAGGACGAACGGGCCGGGCTGGAAAAACAGGCTTGGCTACCGCTTTTTTTAATGAGAATAACTTGTCATTAGCAAAAGGATTAGCTGATTTAATCCAAGAAGCTAACCAAGAAGTACCTGCATGGCTTACTCGTTATGCTAGCCGGCCATCTTATGGTGGCAGTAAGAACAGGCGGTCAGGTGGGCGGTTTGGTGGTCGTGACTTTAGAAAGGAAGGCTCATATGGTGGTGGCGGGGGCTATGGTGGTGGTGGCAGCAGATATGGTGGTGGTGGTGGTGGATACGGTGGCTACAGCGGAGGTGGTGGTGGATATGGTGGCTACAGTGGTGGCGGTGGTGGTGGTGGCAGTAGCGGATATGGTGGCTATAGTGGTGGTGGCGGGGTACCAAGTGCTTGGGACTAGGTATCACACTCCCTCCAGAAATAAACGTACTGATTCATTTCAGTATGTTTATCGTTTTTCGCAGAGATTGAGAATTATTATTATGTGTTGACATTTGGTTTAGTATAATTAAAATGTACTAATCATGAAGTTTGTTACATGTTGGAATGTTATAATGATGAATGCAGTGATTGAAATCTAATTTTGCTTTCTTTTTTATTCTTATATTAATTCCTTCTTTGTTTGATGTTATGACAGCAGTATAATTGGATGCTACAAGTAACATACATTTCGTAATAGGCACTAGTGAGATTGATGAATAACACTGTTTGAGTAATGATTTTTGTAACTTTTATTTTTGTTATCCATGATTCTTGTAATTTTATCTTTGTTATCAAGAATGATTATAATCAAGTATAAATTTATGATGATCATGCATATAGATTGGTAGTTGATAATAACAACACAAATTAGGAGTATCACTATGATTTAACTTGCATGTCATTATGGAATCCATGTATTCGTCGTCTTCCTTCTCATGCCTTCAATCTTTAATTATAACTCATGCAAACACTTATCACGTTTTTCTTTCACTAATCAGCTACTTTTTTTACTTCTAATTCAAACCATTTTTACTTCACTTAAATCAACAAATTTTGTTGTAACATCAGTCTCTTTCTATAATTTGAAGAGTTTGTGAGGAAAAGATTGGTCGAGTCTTGATGCATATGATATCAATTCTGATGAATTGTATAATAAGTTTTTTGGATCAAATCGTATGTGTCGGGATAGTTGTGAGGATTCATAGGTTCTAACTTAAACAGGTTCAAAAGGATTTGTTTATCGAGTGGCTGATATAGTTCTTGCAAACAGTTGCTCGTGTTTATGATTTTTTACTCTTATTAGCCCACATTAAAGAGAAGTAAAGTATGACAAGGTTATATGCTGGCAAGGAGAATTGATTTTTGTATTTGAGCGTTAAATTTATTTATTTTTTTGTGTTTTTTTTGTTCTTTTATCTTCTGCTATTAATAGATTCTGTTATAATGTCTTTTTTTTCCTTGGCATGTTTACAATTATCCTTTTACAGAAAAAAGCCAGGGTATCTCTTAGAGTAATTTTTTATTTTATGGGATTCAGAACATGCTTTTCCCCTAATAACTCTTTCGAGACTATATTGTATGAGTTAGATTTTTGCTAGATATATTTGTTTGTTTGTTTATCTAAGAAATGTACGTCTTTTTATGTTGTGCATCTTTACTTTCTTTCTGCTTTGTCATCTGAGATTGATCAAGTCTTTGGTACACAATCGAATGTCTGCCCGTGAGGCACATTTCATGTTATGAAATGGTTCTTTTTCTATCGTTATTGCTAGTTTTTTCCCTCGTGATTTCCAGTAGTATATTATAACAGAAGAACAACATGCTCCTTGGATATTACAATTTACAACACTTCGCAATAAGAAGTCGAAGAACTCCAAATACTGATTCTTAGTTCAAATGAGTCGATTTCCAATTTGGAATAAAAAGACATAAGATTCAAATATATTCATACTCTAGCCTCTTTACAGCGACACAACTTCAACATTTTTCAATCAATCAAATCATGTTATTAGAAAACCAAATGACCCAAACTGAAATGGTTCGAATCATTTGATCAGTAGGTTTGATGGTTTAGTTCAGCTGAGCTGATGAAAATTCTAGCCAGATCAATGAAAAAAAGATGGTTCCGAAAAATCATACACTTACGTTGCTTCATATTCCAAAATAAAAAATAAAAAAGAAAGATCAAACAATTAGTTACAAGTTCTAAATCATTTGGTTTTTCAAATCTTAAACCATAGACGGATCATATAAAACTTGAACCGGAAGAACCAAACGACTTGTTCTTGTTTAGGTGCTTAGTCAAATTTAACTGTTTATGAACACCCATAATTTGATGATTTCGGTATTTAACCTTGAATTATGAAGCAAATGCCCTACAATAACATGTAAAACTTTTAACCTCTACAAATGGAACATTGCTAAATATAATATAATGTCATAATAATAGTCTAAACTTCGATAAAAGCTATCATGATAATGCATAGTCACCCTCAACTCTTTTGACATGCTATCTTCTAATTATAACATAAAACTAAACCAATAGAAGATAATTATAAGTTAGATCAGATTATATTTATTAGAACTTATTATGCAAACAGATAATATTATAATTTTAATTAAGTTATGATCAAATTAGGTTTTTCTTTGTAATTATTTTTTATGATATTATATTATTATAGATTGGGTTTTCATTGTTATATTTCATTTCTCACTGAACCAAGAAACATGCTGAATTTTGTTTCACAAAATTATTGCATGCCAAATAGAAATTTGGTTACCTCAATGATCCAAAACTGTATTCAAAAGAAGGAAAACTTTAACCCACTGTTTGCTGCAAATAAGTTGTATTCTTCCACTCCACAACTATCTCCCCATACCATTGTTTTCGAACAAACATCTGCATCAATTTCTTCTTTCAGCGGACCTGCAGCTGCATCCACATTGAGCCCGTTTGAAACATCAACCGGACTGCCAAAATGGAAAAGAGAAAACCCTGTATTACCCTTTTGCGTTTTATTCGAATTCTCATTTGGTTTGGTTTTGAGGGGGATAGCCTTGGTGTGGTCTTTAACAGTGTAGTTGACTGATGGAAGCGGTTGGCATATTGGCTGTTGATCATGGTTGAGTGGTCGCGGGCCCAATGGTTGTAGCCCACCAACACCGTACTGAAGGTAACGTGGACTCCCGTTTATACTGTACCCAAACGGGCTGGCAAACAAATTATGATTTGATTGTGGTAGCCCGTTGGGTGAGGAGGGAGTCCACGGAACTGGGCCCTTGTGGTAATGACCCATGGAATGAGCTTGAAACACGGGAAAATGTATGCTTAAAGACACGTCACCTTGAGAACAAGATCCTGTAATGCTTTCACTTGTTTTTGAAGATAATTCAACTGAATTCTCGAGACAAGGTGACGTGTCTTTAACCACTTCAGAACGCTGACTGGAGTACTCTGAGTCTGATGCGGATGATAACCCGGGATTTTGGGGACTGGAAGAAATTGAAGTGTTTCCATCGCCTTCACTAGGACATGATGAGCAGCTATCAGAATTAGAGTTGCTACTGCTGCTAAAAAGATCAGTGGTTTCACTTTCAGGTTCGGGCTCTGGTTCTATGTGAACATTACCTTTTGATTCCTTCAAATCATCATCTTTGTTACTGATAGGAATCAAATGGGTCCCATTTGCTGAACTAATAAGCTTAAGAGACTCGATGACATCAGCAGAACGATCAGTGAGACCATCAGGATCTAAATTGGTTCTTGGTTCCAACACTTTCTTCGTGTGACCTGACTCGCTTCCAGTTTGATTATTATACTTGTTACCACGAATATAGGATTTTGAGACATCCATATCAGGTTCTGGCTTACCTGATTTGGGTCGGTAATCATTGTGTTGGTAACAATAGCAAGCGGGCTGATCAAACCTGCTACGTGTTCTATTTTGACTACACTGCGATCCCTCATTGTACCTTGACCCATTTGACCTTCTTATGGGCTTATTTACTCCATTTGAGTTTCTGTTCCTTGATGAAGTCTCAAAGTCATCACTGTGAAACCTTGGGACCAATTTGTTCACTGTTGGCCCATTTTCAAACCGCCGTCTACCAGACCACTTTGAGGCTTGATCAAGTGGATAATCTTTCCGAGATTTCAGCCTCCTACGATTGTGTTTTGAATGAGCATCAACAAACAACTGATTTTCTTCTTTTTCGTAACAAAATTCACCATCTGAATTTCTATCATGATCTGATATTTGGTTTTCTTGTGTAAAATCATCTGATGCAGGCATGGATGATATACTTTCTTCTGGTTCTTCACAATACGTGTTGTCATTGACATTCAGCTCATCACTAACACTTGTTGATTCCTCTTTACTATCAAGAATAGTAGAAGTTAGACTAAGTTGACGACAAATTTTCTCCTCCTCTTTTTCCTTGGTCCTCAATCTTTCTTTCCTACGAAGTTTTTTTTCTTTTTCTTTTACTCTTCTGTGTTCTTTTCGTTCTTCTTCTTCTCGCTTCTCCTTCTCTTCTTCTTCAAGGAGTTTACACTGAGGAAGAACAGAGAATTGCGAAAACAATAAAATAAACAATGGCAAGATGGATGGGTAGAATGGGTTGGGTAACAGGTCAAACAAGTTCAAGTTGAAATGAGTCATTTTCTTTTTCTGATTGAAACATGCCAGGCCAGGGTCAAGGATGACCCGTAAACACCTCATTATTTTTGTATATAACATGTGTTAATTATGATTACAAAAAATGAAAGATTTTCAACCTGTTCCCCCTTTACCTAAATAATTTTAATCCGAGCTGCTTAAAATAAAACACATTCCAAAATCAATTCTTAAACATAAATAGGCCATTTACCTGTTTTTCTAAAGTAATGATGTCCTTGCATGCAACCAACAAACGTTCTTCCAATAATTTTAATGCAAGGGAAACAAACATGCTATGTGCATTTTGACGTGCAGTCCCTTCTCTGAAAGCCTTTTCAACCTTCCAGATAAAATTAACAAGATTAAACTAGATAACAAAAGAACTTACATAAATATTCATGACGACAGTGTTATATAGAAACCATGGATATATATTTATGGTACTAAATCAATATAGTAATGTCTAAATAGTGTAATTTGCTCCCTCTTACACTGATTGATGTTTGCAACAGTAACGCAAGTAGAATGGTTGAAGAAGCAAATCATTATATAACAAAAGCTTAAGGATGAAAATATAATTTATATTTATCATGCTACATACCTGTTCCTTAAAAATAACTGTTGCAGCATCTAAAAGACATTCTCGAGCAAGTTCTGGACTCTTCGCATGTTTTTGGGGACGGGAGCATTCTCCAATTAACTCATTCCCATCCTTGTCCACGGAATCATCATCCTGCTAAATCATTTACATGAATAAGAATAAAAAAAGTATAAAAAATGACTCTTTAAAATTTGATTATTTAAAAAGTTAACCACCTCTTCTTCCTCAGCCTCTTCTGCATGCTCAAAGAACCTTCTAATGCTTTCACCTCTTGTGATTGTAACAAAACCATCACCAACTACAAGTCTGCCATGAACACAATGTTGACCGTTTAAAGCATGAGCTTTGACTGAAATTTCGTTACACCGTCCATCGGTTCTCCATGCCCTTAAAGTGATAAAACATGAATTTAAACCAGTGAGATCAAGACCATTCACTTGAACACTTGAATTTGATCCGACATTTTCAAAATCTAATATGTCAGATTTGCCTTTTCCAGTTCCAACAGCCCATTCATAATGTGAGTATATTCCTGCTGAGTCAGCATAGTTTTGATGCCAATCAGCCTGGATTGTGTCAATAGTCATCTGCAAAAGATAATATTCCCTCAACTTAGTTGCAATTCTATCCTTTAAGTCCTGAACTAATATGAAAATTTAAGTTAGAAAGCGTTCAAAACTCAATGTGTTTATTGAAGATGGAAATGGGTGGGTTGGATAACAAATCTACCTTGTATTGGAAGCTTGCATCAGCTGCACAAAACCAGTTTGTACAACGTGCTTCTCTTCTCATACGTTTAAGTTCTTTTAGTTCCTTAAATTCACGAATCACATTCTTTCTGCAATCTCTACAAAACCTTTTGCTGTCAAACCTGTGAAGCAAAGAGTCAAAAGCTAAAGTCGTGGCAGTCTAATCTCTTGCAAATGGACAGCACAGGGCACAGGCTTAAAACAACTAGTGGAGTAGAAGAAGCCTAATTATATCTTATTTTTGTGTAATGAAATCTTATTTATATCTTAGTATATCCTACTGTCCAATTTGATGAGTTGAAGAATTTAATCTCTAATCATCTACAATAACAGAATAAAGAATTTATGAATACTAAGAGTTCATTTCTTTTTCTAGTGCAGGCTCACAATGTAGTCATTGCACCAAAACTTTTCTCTTAAAACATAAAATTTTGTAAACTACCTACCTGCTAAGATGTTGAGGTCCGAAATTCGCTCCTTTCTCCTATTTATATTGTTAGAAAGCGAGAGCTTTTACCTTCAAGGAAAATTCCGTAGATGTTTTTGAGAAATTCTACACTTTATTTGCACCTCCAAGAGGAATGAATAGTTAATAACTAAATAAGCAAACTTAGACTTCCATACCTATATCTACCATATAAAACCATGAAAAACATCCCACATCTCAAAAACTGATTTTAATATCCAGACCCTAAATATTTATCCAAACCATGGAAATATTCTTAAACTGTTGATGCAATGCTAAGTTCATGATAAAGATATATCATTATATTAGTGTCAAAAAGTCTAAAAACCAAGAGCTACCTGCACATCAACCGTTCCATAAAATCTTCTTCCTTCATCCTTAGAAGAGAATTACGTGTCTCCTCTCCTAATGCAGACCAAAAGTCAACCAAAGTGTCAACAGAAAGTCTGGCAGTATGCAAAGCACATGTTTCGCGGGTCCCATGTCCTCTACCATACCCCACCATCCCTTGGCTAATCCACCCACAGCCTCCTCCTCCACACGCATCAGGATGAAGTAATTCACGTTCCCGCTCTCTTGCTCTGGCATTATCAAATACCTGATTTATTCATAATGTGAGATAAGATAACAAAACTACAGAAAGTAATTGATGATAAGGCAATCATACAGGAATCAGGAATGTACATTTTGTAGCCCCTTCAAATGTTTTGAATTAACATAGCAATCCAAGACGGTGAGTGTTCCATCTCTAGTAGTGGTTAGACCTCCCCAAGGATGAACAGATGGATCTTGAACATCATCATTGCACCCAGTTGTCAAGCACACATTCTCAACAGTCTGAGACTTTAAGCTTACAAGTCTATTCCCAGAACCATGACCAAACACTCCATCTTGCTGCAATGACTTTCCATACATGACAATCTGCATAAAACCTTCCTGAAGTAACCCATTGCATCTGGAGCAGTACATATTCTTACGTGTATGTTCAAAAAGAGTTTGTTTGTCAATCCTCAAAAGCTCTTGCCTAGCGTGCAGCGGTAGCTCACTCCAAAACTACAACAAATCATAAAAAACCTAACAATTAACATCTACTATTTGTCTATTTACCATACAACTAGGTTCAATCAAGTAATCAACAATATGAATTCAATCCTATGAACATTGCAATGCCAACTAGAAGTAGCACATAAAACATAATTGATAGCTTCTAGCATTGCATTTCCAAGAAGTAAGAAGTCACTGAAGTCAAATTTTGTGCACACAGATTTCCATTTCCAACATTTGCAAACCGAATGACACTTACATGAATAAAAGAGTTTAAATCAACGGCATTATTTCGAGCTTCGACACATGATGAGTTAATATTTTCTAATGATTCTTCCGTACTTGCCAACTTGTAAGTTATAAAATATGTGCTGCTATTAAATTGAAGCCAATGTCATTCAACATGATTAAATAAATCATGAGAAACCTACTTAAAAGTTATATCTACTAATCTAAACACACCGCAGATTCATAAAACCGTTAAGATCTACGAACAACTTCAATCTGATAGCAGAAAACTTGTAAACAAACAAACAAAACCAAACAATCACATCTGAAGAACACAAAATCAAATCCACTTAAACTACCTTCTGAAGTTGATTATAACTAACACCATCCCGATGCTCATCCCAAAATCCAGTCGACGAAACCGATCCACACGACGTCGTTGCATCGCCGCCACTGAACAAACAATCATCCGCTAATTCCACCATTATTCGCCTCAATCTCTCATACATTTACTCATCGATTCTTCAATTCAATCAAACCAATCCAGTTTCCGATCAAAAACAATATTCACCGACCGAATTCCTACACTAATCAAGTTTAGATATCATTATCGATGATTGCTTGAGCTAATTATAATAAACGTTGAGTATGAAATTGTGAATTACGTATACCTTGTGATTTGGTGTAGTGGAAGAATTTGTGAGAATTTAGAGGCTGTTGAGAGGAAGAACGTGAGGGTTTTCGATGAGATTTGGCTGTGTGTGTATTTATATTGGTGTAAATTGAGAGATTGAGGCTTCACCATTTGTCTCATTTGGTTAATTAGAGAAGATATTGTTAAAATTATGATTTTTATGTTTGTTGTAACGTACTAATATACAAATAATTATTTTCTTATATAATATTACATTATAGAGTAAATTACCATTTGAATTCTTGATATTTATTCATTTTAACCACTTACATCCTTACGGTTTCAAAATTGTCATCGGGCCCCTGACATTTTATGTTATCTTCATTTGAGTCGATGTTGTTTTATTTTTATTACCATTTGAGTACAGATGATTAACACCGTTAGTTTTTCTGTTAAAATTATTATTAAAAAGACCAAACTACCCCTTAAATTAAATAATAATAAAAAAACTTATGGGACTTATTCATCAACATCTTCTTCTTCATTACCAACACACCCATCACTACCTCCACATCCCTCATCACCACCACCATAGCCCCCC
>BJCM01084093.1:0-21551 GCA_018326385.1 Flaveria bidentis
AACAACTTGATTATCACCCATTTAACATGATTAATTATTATTACGTCACCAACGTTAAACGACAACTAGTGTGTGCCCACGACACGTGTATGCAAAACTTAGCGGAACTAACGGAGTTGGATAACGGAAAATTACCGGATATCACACCAAGAGGGCAATGCCCCCTTGGTGGGGGTCCAGGGGCAGCGCCCCTGGTAGCGGGGTCCAAGGGGCAGAACCCCTGGCTGGGGTCGAGCTGACTTCATTAAAATTGCATTTCGAATCGATTTTCCAGATTTTCACATGTGAATTTCGAGTGGAAAATACGTAATTTTAATGGTTATTTAAAATAAAATAAATTTGATGAAACTGCTAAATGGTAGTTTTTCCCGTTATTTCCCTCCAAAATCGAATGAGATGAGGTTGTTGGTCATATGTTCATTCTCGAATTCTTATTCTTCTTCTGGTTCAAGAAAATTCACTCAACACAACATACGAATTCTTGATCTCGTCTGAGTTGTATCCGATTGATTTATTCGGGTGAACCACCGAATAATTTTGATCTGAAAGTGATCTTCACGACTCTCAGATTATCTAAGTTTGATTTCAAGTATTATACAACCTTTTCAAGCACACATCTGTGTGATTTGAAAAAAAAACGTGTGTTAGTTTATTTATACATAAAACAGATAGTTTCTAAAAAGACTCACTCTCAATGGCCAGTTGATTAATAGCAACAACGAATTTCGTATGATGATCAATAGACCAAGCAAATCGTGTCTTCTATATCGTTGGACCTTCGCTTTTGTTCCCTCGATCTATTCGGTGGTTTTTTGTAGTTAAGTTAAAAAAACACTTGCAATCATCTACTGTAACTGCATGGCCACGATGTGGACATGGGACGTGACATAGGATCATGGGCGGAGGATGGCACATATTGTAAACATGTGTTCATAAATGCTCACCTACAGCATGGTGACTATAAGCCATCATATTAGAAGATGCATTATTTTTGCCTTCAAATGCGTCCATCATGTTAGCTTGTTGAGTGAGCCTATTTAGGCAAAGCTTGTATATCTGTAAAAAGATATCAAAATTAGCATAAAACGAAGGTTAATGTGTTTAATCGCGCAAACAACCTCATCAATTTTCTCCATATAGTGAAGATGGAAACCTATTCATTGCCAGCCCAGGATCACTATATCATTTAGGATTCATTTGATTGAACAAGAGATTTTGGGTTCTGCACTTGTTCATTGTTTCTTACCTTGTTCTGTTTGTTCTTGAATGTTTTTTTGACTTTGACTGTAATTTTGACTCAACTTTCCGCCCGATCACATGCTGCCATATGTTGCTAATATTTTGAAGGCGAACTGGCTTCACAAGATAATCACAAGCACCATGAGTGATCATTACAAGCATTCTGATAACACTGAAATAATTTCATAATATCTTTGCATCAATTTTCAAAACAAATAAATCTGTTTGACCACAAAAGGTCAAAACTGAAACATAAATCCAGCATTCTGCTTACAGATGAC
Organism: Flaveria bidentis; assembly: GCA_018326385.1. Lineage (NCBI taxonomy): Eukaryota > Viridiplantae > Streptophyta > Magnoliopsida > Asterales > Asteraceae > Flaveria > Flaveria bidentis. Next base: position 1,521 of record BJCM01084093.1, read on the forward strand.
TGGTATATCCCTTTCGAGGCGAACGAGTTCAAGAAGCTTGAAACAATCCATGTCTGGCATATAACATCGATGATCACCAAATCAAATCTGTTTCTATTCTCTCTCAACATATTTAGTGCTGTTATTGCTTCATTTGAGGTTGTCACTGTGAAAGATTAACAATTGATTATGAATACAAAAACATGATCTTTAAACCAAAGAATTCAAACCCAGAAAAGGGTCAAAATCAAAGAAGCAATCCACACACACACATATACATATAAACATATAAAACGAGAAGTCAAGAAACAACCTTAATATTGACCTTCTCTTAGAATGCCCTCCAATAATTTCAAACAAGTTGGATTATCATCAACAGCGAGTTGCAAGAACACTCATGCCAATATCACAATCTCTAATATCCACCACTATCATCTTTTTTTTTTATAATTTCAAAAGGACTAAAAACAGAGCAAACAACAAACAAGAATCAAGAAAGACACAGATTAAGAAACTTTTCCACGATTTGCTCACATGTTTGATTGACAATTGCGTTATAAAGGGACTGTCTTGGGCAACATTACTAATATGAGAATTCTTTTCTTTAGACTTAAAAGAAGGAAAATCATATAAAGCTTTCCAAATAGTTTGAAGTGTGAAATAACATTTCAAAATTTTCAAATGCCGAACATGAATATTAACCAAAGTACATCAACTATCAAGTGATGATGGCTACTTCAAGAGGAAAATGTTTGTTTTTATTGTTTGATTTAATAATTTAATAATTAGCCATCTTTGAAATATGTTATTTTTAAAAGCAATGTTCATTTATTAGAGTTTAAATGTGTTTGATGGATTTTTTATATTAATTTACAGTGTATGAACACTAATTCACTGATGAGCTATTATTAATTAAAATTGCAAATCTATGATGCAAGTTCACATGTGAATTAATTCAAAATGTAAAATAAGTAGTAACGCACAAGTGAATTTATATTAACCTCCGATCACATTCTTATAAAATAAACCTAGATGAATTTATATCATATAAGTGTTGATAATTGTGACATATGAACTCTAATATATATCAGGTTCTCCTATCTTTGGTTGGTTTTCTTGTTGTTACTAGTTGTGTAGGATTTTTTTTATAAGGTGTAAACTGTTAAAGGAGAATAATGGAATTTAGAGCAAATTAAGGGACATATTAGGGGAACTTTGACATTACTATTTTTTAATGATCTAAAGCAAAAACAAAAATGTTGATAAGATGAATATCAACCAATCTTAACTGTTTAAAATTATTATTTTCCTTTACAGCCATTTATCTTTGATAATAAGGAACTGAACTGTAACCACCTCCTACATCTCAATTTAAACATAATAGAGGAAATTACTATCCGTATCATTTACTCGATAATAATCTCAAATAAATGATCATAATTCTCGCATCTTCTTAACCCTACTCGAATTCATAACCTAGTGGTAAAACCAAGAGATTGTAGAGTCTAACCTTACATAGAAAAATTTCCATCTGGAAAAATTTTAGGCGTCGACTTTCAAAAATTCAAAAACCAGAAGTACAAAGGAACATTATACTAATAAAGATTTCTAACATCTACTTAAAAATTAAACAATGTACACATCAATCTCAATCAAATACACAGAATAAAAACAACATAACTCACTGAAATTCAACTAAAACAGATCAAACAGCCGGTTTGTGCAAGATTTCTTGAACATCAACATAAAAATGGAACAAAAAGCTATCTACTTTTACCAAATCTCAAGCACTTGTTGTGTCTGATGCCTGTCATGCATGATCCTGATGAAGATTGTTGCTTGTTAGGCTTCTGGATCGATACCTTCTCCATTGCACTTACAAACTTGCGTAGATGTCTTATGTACTCGGGGTATGTCTCAAGGTTGCAGTGGCCCCCACCTTGGATCCACAGCGGATCGTATTTTTCTTTAGCCAATTCCCATAATCGCTTACCGTGTGAAAAGTCAACGATATCATCACTTGTGCCCTGTGGTTTCAAACAATTAGACGATAAAATGATGACCCCACTCGCTAAACAAAGATGATTTAATTAAAGATGAAGACATTTATGTTCGTACCCTAAGAAAGATCTGATGTATCATGGGTTTTTTTTTTCAAAATTGTATTTGTATGTAACAAAACAATCAAGAATTACAGTAATCACTTTAATGGACATATAATTAGACTGTAAACTAGCCTTGGACCCGCGCTTCGCCGCGGTTTGGTTTAGAGCGTATAAATAATGACATAATTATAGTTTTTGGTTTCGGTGAATTCAACTATATATGCACTCGGATTGTCGCTACATATGTTTTAGTGATTCATTATTATATTGCTATGATACAATCATTGAACATTAAATTGTTATAGAGACACTAACATGACAATTACACGATATTATATAAGAACTAATATAATAACACAAATATTATAGTTGTTATTGTTATTAACCTTATAATAATAATTAGTAATAGTAGTAGTATTAATATGATAATATTTACTATTAATGTAATTATTTTTTGAAACATAAAATAATATGTCATTAACTAACATATTTTACATAAATATTTAAATTATTAAACTCACAATACAACACCCCTAGAAAATATTAGTATTATTGTTATTATTAGTATGAAGATATATATTAGTTATATACTTAAATATTTAAATAAAATGATACTTAATTTAAATAGTATTTAATTATAAAAATAAATTAGTAAATATAAATTAAAATGTCATTTTATATCATAAATAAAATAAAATTTAATGCAAGTGAATTAAATAATATAATATTATGAAATAATGTATTAATAATATGTAATAAATAATATATTAATTAGAAGAAGTTAATTAAACAGGGAGAAAAAGTTAGACTATTGCATAAAACACTTGTACTATATGCTTAAAATATTGTATTAGACGTCTTGCGCTTTAAATGAAATTACTATATTGTCATCCTAAGATATATTTATCATATAGTGGTCCCTCGTGATGCGACCAGTGTCACCGAGTTTACCGAGTTTCAACTGAAGAGCAAAATCTAACCCGACTTGACTTAAACATTAATTATATTTGGGTATTATTATTATTATTATAACTATATAATATTGTAATTATAAACTTATGTATATAAATAAGATAATACTTAATTTAGTAAATTAAATAATGTATTAATTAGAAGAAGTATACTTAATGAGGGCAATTTAGGAACTATTGCATAAAAAGTTGTCTTGGGTGTCTTACACTTAACAAGAACAATTTAGGGCAATTTAGTAAATTACACACTTGTATATTGTGCTTAAAAAGTTGTCTTAGGTGTCTTACACTTTGAATAAAATTACAATTGTATCCTCCTTAAATGTTTTATATAGTAGTATAGATATAGATATTAATTAGAAGAAGTATACTTAATGAGAGCAATTTAGGAACTATTGCATAACACACTTGTATATTGTGCTTAAAAAGTTGTTGTCTTACACTTTGAATAAAATTACAATTGTATCCTCCTTAAATGCTTAAATGTTTTATATAGTAGTATAGATATAGATATACATATGAGCCTAACAATTAAGAATTCTAAGTATCCGTTAAAAGAAAGAACTTTATCAAGCACCAGTTCATGTGGCTTCTTATTAGAGCTACCTTGATTACAAGATACAACAGTTTCCATTTTGGGATGTCCTACGTTAACTAGACCAATCTTCAGTTACATGCAAATTTTGTTTCTAAAATTACCTATTTGCAAATAGTAATCATTATGCAAATTGATAACTTTGATACTTTAAATCAGTCTTTTAAGATGGCAACAGTAGAACATGAAGATAAAGGTGACTAGAAATATAATCAGGTAATAAGACAAAGAATACATACATGTATAACTAGAACCGGACAGCTGACTTTCTGTATTTTGTCGATATTCTGTATAAAAAAGGAGAAAGAAAAGTAATTCGAGTCATATATGGGTATGGGGTCAATCTGGGTTAGAATTTGTCTCTACTTGGTAAAATTGTAAAAGTTTCTTATGATCGAGAACGGGTTGAATGGACCAAGTATGTCAAACAGGTTGAATGTCAAACCAAAATGTATTCAAAATGCATAAAACCTTCAAATTGTAGATTACCATTGTAGTAACATAGTTTTTTCAATCATATTAACTTCTTATGTATAATTCAAGAAAAGAAAATGATAAAAAGCTTTGTGGTTTGGCCCAAGTTGACCGTTACTCAACCTGCCATGTTGCAATGTCTAGGGTAACTAAAGGTTGCTCCAAGGGGTGGCTCAAAGTTTACCTTAAATATATCAAACCAGAGTGTCATCTTTACATTATACAAAACTCGTATTCCTGAAAGAATAGCACTATGAAGAACAACACCTCTCAACCTCTGTAATCGAGCAGCCAAGTGTAACGTGGGCCCACTGCCAACAGATTGGCCGTATAAGATTATATCTTCTTGTTTAATTCCATATTTGTCTTTCAAACAGTTGTACACAGCCTCTATGTCGTAGTATGTGTTGACTTCAGATGGCTAATCACAATGAAACAAACAAACAATAATTATATTGTCATATAATATATTTCACGTATTTCTCCATCTACGAACAAAATCTACCGAATGCAATCATTTCTTGCTTACCTTGCCTGTGGAAGCTCCATATCCTGAGTAGTCATAACTGCAAAGTACATATATAGAATAAATTTAAACATACACTATCATATAAAGAAACCAGGAATTAGCAAGTCAAAGGGATAACAGAGTTACAGAATGACAATTACCTAAAGCATCAAGCTTCATGCAAGAATATAAAGTTATCACAAATGATTAATAAATATTAGACTTTCTATGTTAGGATTTGTCTGTGATCGTCATTCGCTATCAAGGAAAGAGATACAGTTTGACCATTTGGGTCACACCTATTACTATCTAAATCAAATCCAAAAGGATCATGTCACAAGATTTATACTATGAAGCCGTCTTAGTTTTAGACTCTAAAGTTTAAAGTATTCATAGTCTCTTAAAATCGGGTTCGCTTGAAGAGTCAAAAGTAATTTGATTCACAAGACAAAAGGTCACTCAGAGAGATCAAACACATGAAAACGGTTCAAACTGGAACAAATCATTTCACTATCGACGGACTGAATAAGTAATATAGGAATTCAGGAGCATTATATAACAGTAAGAACCAGTGAACCACCATTTCTTAGCCATTATATTACTTGTGAATTGCGGTCAAACAACAAGTAGACAGAAACACTTGTATCCAATATCATTAAAACCCTATCAGCTTATTTAACACCAAAATGTTCCTGAAGATCTCTACATAAAGCAGACCCTAAGGAGTAACAATTATCGGCAAAAACAAAAAGACTAACAACAAACCCTAAAATCCAAATCCACCGGTATGAATTCAATCAATCTGTACTGATTGAAACACAGCAGATTACAAAGACAAACATCAAAATCTCAAGCACCCATTTCAATTTAATCCCCCAAAAGCAAAAACCAAAAGCAATAACAAGATTCAAAGAAATAGAAATTGAAAAAAGAACATAAAACTACCTCATGATATTGAGTCGGAGGTGAGCTCTAAGCTCAATAAAAAGCTCCTGTATCTGACCCAAATCAGCAGCGTTACCATGGGAGTACAACAGGGTGAATCTACCAAAAGGGTGTTTCCAAAAGGTCGCAACAATCTTGTTTCCAACTTTTGTATCAAGAACATGAACATCAACGTTCTTATCTGCTGTTATACCTGTGAAACAATATCTTTTATCCCCATTTGCTGTAACCTCTTCGTCTACACAAACATCATACGAAGGTGGTTCAGGTGGAAAGAATGCAAATTTTGCCGCTATATTTGAGGTTACATTTCCCATTTAACAACAAAACCCCACCTCATAAAGATCATTAATTTCCCCAAAAAACTGAACTTTGTATGGATTAACAGGATCTGTGTGTGTTAATTTTGTGTTTGAGTTGGGTTTTTGATATGAATTGGGCGAAAAGGAAGATTAATGATCGGATCTAAGCGGGTACGGGGAGATAATAATGGAAAATGGAAAATGGAAAATGGAAAAAGAAAAAGAAAAAAAGAAAGAAAGATGAATGAAGAAATGATGTTGACGATGATGAATAGATGATAGCAAGGGGTGTGAAGGTGATGATCTCTATATTTTATGGACCGTATACACTTGTTCATTCATCCATGGTCCACCTTTCGTCTGCTGGTGAATGACAACTTTGCCCCCGATGTTTATCCATTTTCTTCACTTCATTTTATTTTTTAATGACTATATATTGATCAATCTGTCCAACTGTGATACGCAACTAAAAGGTTGTAGTCATGTCATATTATGATATATAGTTTACGTGTTCTTTTAACTGACAAACAAAGTGTTTTAAGTTTTATAATGCATAATTTTAGATTAGTAGTATGTTTAAAAACCGTATGAGTTAATTGTTTTATATAAATATTATCACATCTAACTTTTTGAAAATCATGAGGTTAAACACGTACGTAATCATTTATAATGTATCACTTCTTCGGGTCAGGTAACATCTACTTACAAGATGCTTTCTTTCATTAAAATAGTGCTTGTTCTGGTTAGGAGGTTAGTATAAATATCGGGTTATAATATTGGAGCATAAGAGAAGAATTTTAAAATTACTCATTTGAATTTCAAGTCACATTACATTCAAATTTAATATGGTAATTTTCAGTAAGAAATAAACGACAAGAAAATAACTGGGATTTTTGTTATTATATTTGATTTAGTTAACAAATATATCGTGTTTGAGTTGACTTATTTAATTAAACTAGTTGTATGTGAGCTGTCATGTTCAAAAGATTAGTTAAACACGTCGACTCATCAACTTGTCTAATACATTTGCTATAACTCATCAACCCTATTAAAACATTTACAATTTATTAATACTCAAAAACTTGTTAAATAGGCTTCAATGAAGACTTGAGTCTTATCGGTACCTCGTTTCAGCTCGGCTTAACTCCAGCTTAATTAAACAATCCAAATTTTTTATACAATTATACCTATATGCATGAGTATCCTCGATGGCATCAATAAAACATAGTAGTTATTACACAATGTTGCCGTTAAAGTAAAAGTTATTATACAATGTCGTTCTAAAAACAAGGTGACACAACAAGACAAATCTATGTCAGCGTATGAACGGTTCTCACACTCGTATGTGAAAGACAATGCTGACATGTTAAATAATTTATATGTATTTTTGGAAGAACAGGTCAGACAATATTTGCAGGCACGATTGAAGTAAGTTTGACTAAGTTGTCAGAGTCAGAGGAACATTCCATATTTGCTTTGCTTTTGCTTGCTTCTTCCCTCCAAATTTGGTCATGTAACAACAAATCAACATTATTTCATGTAATTTATTTGTTGGTTTTACCAAATGCTTTGAAATTGTACTTTTATTAATAATTAAGTAAACTTCACATTTCTCTAGTTTGGTATAAATAATGGTTTTCATCTAAACGTTTCAAAATTACAATTTGACTCCTAGTACTCGGAAAATTGTCCCCACTAGTCCCCACTAATCAATCCCTTACTGATCCTCCTATTAGTGAATCCCATATTAACCCTCTTGTTAGTGAATCACATGCTGACCCTCCTGTTAGTGAATCACGTGCTAACCCTCATGTTAGTAAATCACATATTGACTCTCCTGTTAGTGAATCCCCAGTTGATCCTCATATGGGTGGTATGGGTTGTATGTTTGAACATGGCAACATGTTTGAACAAGAGAGTAGTATGTTTGAACAAGAGGGTAATATGTTTGAAGAAGAGGGTAGTGTGGCAAATGATGAAGCTAGCGTTGATGAGGCAAGGTCTAATGAGGGTACTAATGAACATCGTGAGGACTCTGACTTTTTAGTTAACACTGATAACATGTTTGATGATGTTAATATGGAGGAGTTTAGAAATAATGTGGATATGGAGTTTGATGTACATACTTCTAAACAACATAGTGAAGAAAATGAAAAGGATATTGATGTGGACTTAGATGATTTTGATAGCTTGACTGATGAGGAAAATGGCAGGCCATTAAAGAAACTTTGAGAAATGAAAGAAGGAAAAAGAATAATAACATGGATCCAATGGCAGAACCCTTCTATGTGGGTTAATGTTTTTCAAACAGGGGTGACATAAGAGCTCTTGTAAAGACCTTGCTTGTTAATAGTAAAAGACAACTAAAGATTACAAGAAGTTATACAGTAAGTTTAGGGTGGTATGTGAAGGTTTAAGTCCAAAACTTGTTGGTGGGTCTAGTGAGGGTAATAATGTAAGTTCCCAAGATGTTATTTCCAAAAAAGTATGTGGGTCCAAAAAGAACACTTTGTTAATCAAACCTAGCAAAAGAAATATATTTATTAAACCCACTTTCCCTTGGATATTGCATGTATCAAACTTGAATAAAGAGGGTAGTTGGATTATGAAGACATTTATCAATTAGCACAATTGTCTGCAAACTAGGGATGTAAAGTTATGTATAGTGAGTTTGTTGGCTAAAGAATTTGAAAGCTATATTGTAGTGAACCCTAGTGTTCCACTGTCTGCTCTTCAAGATCAAATTCATAGGAAGTTCAAGATTCAAGTTTCAAGGCAAAAGATCTTTAGAGCTAAGGGAATGGCAACAAAAAAAGTTGAAGGGGACTATAAGACTCAGTATGAAGTTCTTAGAAATTACTGTGAAGAACTGTTAAGATCAAACCTAGGAACCGGTATCATATTAGATGTTGAAATTGAACCCAACCCCAGTGTTAAAACAAGATAGTTTTAAAGGGTTTACATCTGTTTACAGGTTTTGAAAGAAGGGTTTAAGATGTGTGGTAAGCCAGTTTTAGGGTTGGATGGCTGATTTATGAAAGGTCCTTATCATGGACAAGTATTGATTGTTGTTGGTATAGACTCAAATAATGGTATCTATCCCGTAGCCTATGCGTTGGTAGAGGCTGAAAGTAGAAGTTCTTGGACTTGGTTCTTGGAAAGTCTTGGACATGATCTAGATTTAGATTAATTCAAGTTTCACTTTCATTACTAACAGACAAAAGGTATATAGATCATTACTAATGCATTTAACTGTCAAGTTAGGTATTGGCTTGAGTTGTTATAATTGATTTACATATGCAATTAACATGGCATAATTCTAGCTTTAGAGGAGGTGTTTCCTGCTACTGAACATAGGTTCTGTTTGAGGCATGTTCATGAGAACATGAAGCCAAGATGAAGGGGTGAACTATACAAGAATTTACTTTGGAAGTGTGCCACTGCATCCACTGTTCCACATTTTAAGAAGGCAATGAAAGATGTTGCAGCCAAGGATCTAACTTTACATGAATTATTGGCAAAGATTCCACCAAAGCATTGGTCGAGATCATATTTTAGTGGTATGTTAATTATACATACTACATACTACCTATTATTTACTTATGCCTATCATCCAAATATGCATATTATACCTTATGTAAGGAATGCAAAAAGTGATGTGTTGTTAAACAACTTATGTGAGATCTTTAGCAGGCAGTTAATAGGTGGAAGGGACAAGCCTATTATCACATGCTTAGAGTTCATCAGGGGGTACTTAATGAAAAGAATTATGGCAGTACGCAAGGTAATTGAAAAGTGTGATTGTCCATTGACTCTAAAAGTAACAAAAATGATTGAGCAGATAAAGACAGAGGCAACTAAGTGCACTGTTTTATGAAATGGCATAACAAATATCAGGTAAGTGGGAAATCTCATGAACAATTTGTAGTTATATTTGATGAAAAATCATGCATATGTAGGAGGTGGGATTTAACTGGAATCACATGTAAGCATGTTGTGGTAGTGATATGGGACATGGCACAACATGGTATTAATGTTGGTATACCAGAGTCTTATGTGTCTGAGGTGTATTGGCTAGAGACTTGGAAAAGAGTGTATGCAAATACAATTGAACCAATCAATAAAAGAGATATGTGGCCTATTACTGCTTGCCCAACTTAACTATTGCCACTTAAACAGCACAAGCAAGTAGGCAGGCAAACAAGAAAAGGAAGAAGAGTGGAGAGGAATTGAGTCAACAAGTATCAAACAAAGGTAAGATGGTTAGGGGGTGTGGGTCAGTTACTTGTGCAAAGTGTGGGAACAAGGGACATAACAAAAGGTCATGCAAAGGTCAAGGAGGAGGGTCACAACATGCTGTTTAGTGGTGGTTTATGGCTATTTTGTTTATCTGAAGTTATGATGAAACAATGGTTGTCTTTGGTTTATGGTATGTACTGTATGAACAAACATATGTAATCAAATAATGGTTGGTGGTTTTTTAATGAAATAATTATAATCTGTTTAATTTATTCATGGTTTTAATATTTATATTTTGCCTTTAATGTTAATCTTTTGGTATGATTATGTTATTCTTGTTACATTGTATTAGCATCATTCTTCTTTACATTGAATTCTTGAAACAAACTTCAAACTTTGGTAATTTGTTTTGCTATGTTACCATCACAATTAACATCAATGAAACTAGATGTTGGTTAAAATAAGAACATTCATTTCATCGCCATTAGAGTAACACATCCACCAAAAGAAATGACCTTTACAATTTTTAGGTCATTTTTAACACATCACATGACAAAGAAGACCCGGCTAAACCCTAACTTTAGATCATTTGAATCACAACATACATGATAGAAAAGAACCAGATAAACCCTAACACATTTAAGTTTCTTGTTTTCTAGTTTGTTTTAGGTAAGCGTAGTGGGAGCCATAACTTTTGAATTACCAGTTGTAAATATTATGTACTTTGTTTCGTAAGTTCTAATTAATTTAGGGTCCTAATAAAGAGACATCACATCTGATAAAGTGACACCTACCTATACGTCGCGTATGGGTCCATACGCAGCTTATAGGTCTCTACAATAAATGTCAAGCATTCCACGTCACATCAGAAGTTGTCGTTGAGGCTATACGCGTTGTATAGTGCCATACGCCTTGTATAGCCTTTTCAGATGACAAAACTAGCCAAGTCAAATCAGTCTTTTAACATGGTTACACGCGTCGTATGGACCCATACATCGCATATAGGCTTGGGACGTATGGGTGTGGGGTGTAGGTCCACCGACACCTATACGCCCCGTATGGGTATAGGTACACCAACACCTATAGTCGACTAGGCTAAATGTTTTGTTTTTAGTAACTGTTATTTAAACTTCTATGTTGTTTAAATTGTTTAAATGTTTTATATATTTCACTTTTATTATATATCTCAATTTGATTAAATAAATGAACGTATGATTAAATATTTAAATTAATATAAGTAATATATTTCACTTTTATTATATATCTTAATTAATGTAAACTTGAAATTTTAGTTTTCTCAATTTAAAAACAAATTTTTTAAAAACATTTCTTAGACACATGACAACTGTGAAGGCGCATAATTACTAATTACACACATGAAACTTAGGCACATGAGCATACTTACTACTTAACCACATATATTCAGACACGTGAACATTATCCAGGTGCATGAGCTCTGTCCAGGCGCATGAGCATACTTCATTTCATAAAGAATGTTCATGTGTATAACAACTATCTAGGCGCATGAGCACTATTCAGGTACATGGGCACTATTCAGGCGCATAGGCATAGTTCACTCGACATATTTATAGTGATGCGAGGTTGCTTTCACGTGTGGAGACATTTATGCAGGAGATTGCTATGAGTTTACGGGACCAGGGTCATTGGCTCTATCGAGTTGAGGATCTTATGGATTGACATGTTCAGCTTGAGATTGCGCGAGTCCGTGCTGATGGTATTGATCCCCCGGAGTTGCCACCACCTCGACATTACCCATATTCACCATAGTTTTTTATATTATTAATTGTAACTGATATTTTGTTATGTATTTAAAAACTATGTTATTCATATTATTATTTTATGTTTGTCTTATATGTTTTATTGGTTAATTAAGATTTAAAATTATCGGTTAATAAGTTACAAAACATAACTTATATGCAAAATCTCAAACTGAACGTGCAAATATAGTCGACACCATAACATATACGTAAAATATTTTATAAAATAATATATGTAAAAATAAAATAAAAATGTAAACACCATAACCTATACGTCGTGTATGGTCCATACGCGACGCATAGGTTCATCATGCTTCTCATCCATGTCAACAAATAAAAAAATTGGAACCTATATGCCGCGTATGGGCCTATATGTGGCGTATAGCCACCCCCGACACTTCGTCTGACGTGAACATGTCAGGGGATGTTTTCTTCCCTATACGCCACGTATAGGGAATGAAAACATTCCCTGACAATCCAACCTATACACGGCGTATGGACTTATATGCGGTGTATAAGGTACACGGGTGTTGATTTAAAATCTAAGGGTGTCTAAATAACATGACCCTTAATTTAGGCTCCCTAAAGTTAGAAAGGTAGTTTCATACTATACTTATTTATGCAAATTATTTTCCAATAAGAAATCACATTGGAATCATATACCGGTTTACATGGTATCAAAGAGTTTTCTCTATACCAAACCTTGGTTGTAGTCCATTTCCTTCCCGTTGAACTTAGCCACTCTTTTGTAGCCAATCTCACTATCACGATGGGAGACAATACTAGAACCTAACCTTCTCCGAGTACCTTTCATCTGGTTTATATAAAGACAAACATTATGGGATGAGGTCAATATATTTGTCATGGGTTAAGTTGTTTCACAAGGTCATGGCCAGTGTTGATGACACAATGACACCAACAAAACTAATCCTAATTACAAAACCTAGTCAGAAATTGGCATGGTTGTCCCATAATAGATCTATGAACATTATTAGATGACCTTCTGGTACGTGATTTACAAACTAAACCCATCGCTCGTCAAGGCTGGACACACTTCAAAACCTATTACCTTAACAATAAAGGATCAAGAGGGCATGCACTTAAGCATGAGTTTAACAACTTCACATCATGTCCATGACATCTCTCAAGGCCTACTATCCAAAACTTAAAGATCTTATCGATCAAAACATGGTATGATTGTCCAATTAACAAGGATAGTTTAGTTTAGCAATTTGTTTGGGGATTATCTACATAAATATGATCTGGTTAAGACATACATAAACCAAATTCTATCTTATTAGGGAACCATATGCTTGATGCTTTAACAAGAACACCAAAGGCAATCAACTCACAAAAACCCTTTTACTCTAGGCGCTCTAGTCGTTATCTCAACTGAGCCAGCTTATGAAGTTCAACCAAGTATTCCAAACATGGAGGTTAAAAGTTGAATGCTATCAATCGCCACACACATCACCATATAGGTCCAAATGAGCATGGTCAAACATTGCCTCAAGCTTCATAAGGAAAATAACAAGTTAAACCAAACCACTCACCACTTTATTAGGCCTACTAGACCCCACCATGCATATTTCATACATAGCTTGGATGGACCTAGCATTGGTCCAGCCCAACACCTACTGAGATTTAGTTCCTAACGACACAGACTAACCACTTGGTGAGGCATTACATGTGATTCCAAGGATAACTAGTGGTACTTGGACTCGATAGTGTCAGACCACCTAATGGAGATACATGTAAAATTACTAAATACTAACCTATTGCTATATTATCCTATTAGTTTGACTTTGTAGGTAAAGATGGCAACATGCCAATTTTTAGATTTGGGCACTTCATCTTAACATGTTCCCCTCGATCCTTACATCTCAAAATTATAATTTATGAAACGAATGTCATAAAAAACCTTATTTCTCTTAGAAAAATTCCATTGACAATAATGTTTCTATAAAGTTTTACCCTCGTGTTCTTTATAAAGGAATACAAGACTAGTATTATGTTATCCCAGACACAATACATATAGTTCTCTTTACCCAATCACGTATCTAGTCATCTCATCACTTTTTTGTTGCTCTTGTTACCACTGGCTCATCTCAAGACCTCTGACACGATTGCTTGATCATCCTGATCCTCTTATTTTTTTATTATTTTATTTTAGTAGACTTGTTTCTTGTAATAAAATTTCTAAGAATATAATTTGCAATTCATGTTAAGTGTATATGCATAAATGTCTAGCTTTTTCAATTTCTCAATCTAGTACTATTTTACCATTTAGTATTACGCATTTTGACTTGTTAAGGTCACCTATCTTGACCAAATTCAGTCATAAACACTACATGTTGCTCATGAATGACGTCACCCAATACATGTGGGTGTTTCCACTCAAATTTAAAATCAGAAACTTTACCAAGTTTTTTTTTATTTTCACACATTTATTCAACCCAATTTAACATAACAATAAAATCATTCCAATGTGACTTTTAGTGATTTTGATAAACTTTTTAATCTTTTATGAGAAATCAAATAGGCTTCAATACTGTTTCTCGTGTCCACAAACGTCCCAACAAAATTTATTAATAAGAGATTTCCTCTATACCAAACCTTAGATGTCATTCATTCCCTTCCCAATAACCTTAGCCACTCTTGCTCATCATCAAGATAGGGGACAAAAACCAGAATCTAACCTTCTTGTAAAACCCTTCAATGACTCTAAACTATTACCAACATTCAAAAAAAGGTTAGAGTTCATGATGAGATGAAGGTTACATATTCGTCATGGGTTAAGTTGTTCCACCTTCATGCTAAAGGCTACAAGGTCATGGCCCTTATTGATGACAGACCAACACAAGACAAAACTTCTTCTGATTATAAATTGACGTGATTTTGCTACAGTGGATCTATGATGCATTGTTAGATGATCTCCCCCTACGTGATTTACAAATTGAATATGTTCATAAAATCGAGCCTTAACACATATCAAATCCCTTTTCCTTAACAATAATGAATCGAGAGCCACCACACTTAAGCATGAGTTTAACAACCTCATGTTAAAATCCAAGCCATCTCTCAAGGCCTATTATCAAAAACTTAAAGACCTTAGCAATTAAAATAATTATGTGGATTTCAGGTTAACGAGCAAAGTTAGTTTTACAACTTGCTTGAGGTTGCCTACGGAAAATGACATGGTTAGGACGTACATGAAAACCAAAGAATACAATATTTGGAAGAAACATTCTTCATGTTTCAAATGGACCACCTAAGGCAATCAGCTCATGACAACCTATGAACCCATTGTGATGTCTACTCAAGCTGCCCTAGCCGTTGTCTCAACCCATAATGAGCTCGTGGGCCCAAGAAACTCAAGCGATCTTTGAAAAAACAAAGTCGTAGTGGATGTGTGTTAGTAGTATTTTTTAGGCATTTGTAGGTGTGAAAAATGGGTTGCAAGAGGTGAATGTCATAATTAGAAAACCTTTTTGAAGCATATGAAGATTAATGGTGATTTTTGAAGAGTTTCGAAAACATGAATTTAATTTTGAAGTTGGAAGTATTTAAGATGGTGTATATTTTAATTTGATTTTTTATATATATAGTTGGAAAGATGGAGATTGTGATATTATTGTTTGAATTTAAAGAAGTCGGAGATAACTCTTGAATATCACATGAGCTTTGATTATAACAAATTCATTAAAATCTTAGAGATTTAAAATTCCTAATTTCATCTATTTATTGAAGACAAATTGAAAAGAAAAGGGCATCTTTATTTTTACCTTGGAAGGGACTTGAAAAAAGAAGAAGCAAGAGATTGAAGACAAATTGAAAAGAAAAGGGCATCTTTATTTTGACCTTGGAAGGGACTTGAAAAAAAAAGCAGCAAGAGATTTCATGTTTTGGTGGTTTTGTTTTGAACATATATCTTTCTTTTGTATTCATAAGTTTTTATTTTATTTTCGCTTGGTTGATCTAGTCAATATGTCTGGTTAAAATAATTTTAATTTGACATTTGGGTTTGTTTATTTGATTTGATTCATAACTTATGTGAAACATTTATATGATTGTTTGTTTGAATGATTTATTTACATGATTCTCGATCTTAAACCTAGATCTACTTTGATATATATTAGACTATTAATAAACTTGTTTAACATTAATTTTCCTAATAAAGTTTATCAAAATTTAAAACTCTAATCAAGATTTAGTTTTTGATACAAGGAACAAATAATGTCTTGTTTTTGTCTATTAACCGAAACTCATTATAGAGTTATTTAATGTAGTTAAACATTTCGAATGACATGAGAGTTTAACTATAATCAATATTTTTATCAATGCAACGTGCATGCTAAGATCCGAATAGAGTAAGCTTAAAGTAGCAGGTTGGATCTAATCAACGGACGACGATTGGTAAGACATCAGATGGAGTGGAAGTCCGAACGACGCAACGTCTAGTATCGATACAAATCGTTTACATGAATGATCATTGCATCATAACTGTTAATGATCGTAAAACAAATCAAGTCAAGAAATAAATTTTACAAATTTTGATTTTTCTTCACAATTTATTAGTTTTTATAATTTTTCATAATAAAAAACCCTACTTTATTTTTATTCACAGAACATTAATATGGTTGTGCAAGATTTCCTTTGCAGTTTTAACACGGTTATGTCAGTATAATGATTTTTTTTATTTTATAAAGTTTTTCTAGTTTTAGTTTCTAATAAAAATCTCACATCTTCTTTAATCACAGCTAATCAAAGTAACTTTGCTAAAACATTTTTGATATTAAAATAGTTAATCCGTATCCCTGAGAACATGAACACCATTTCCACTCATATTATTCTTAGTGTGTATTATTGTTGGTTTACATTATAATATTTAATTTGCTGAATTAACACTAAATCATATGTGATCTCTGGTAGGGTATTAGAAACATTTCATTTTTTTTCTAGCTAAAATAAATGGTTCGAAAATTCATGTTATGGACTTGTTTATACAAGTTATTATTATACCATGATAAAATATGATATAGACATGTGATATAATTTTTTAATTAGGCATGTTACGTAAGAAAACTATGTTGTAGCAACTTTGAATTGGTAAGATGCTTCAAAAAGAAGTCACCTATCAAGGGACTTCATCTTAAAAGGAGTATGGAAAAGTTATACATTCTCTTTTTACCGAAAAGACTTAACAGGCACAATTAAAATATCAATTACCTAACTATTTTTCATAATTGTAGCCATAGAGTATCCAACCCGTCATCCAAAAAGGCATTCAATCGTTTTCTGAAATCAAATATTACCACCACGAATCCACGATCTTGGTAAGTCTTGATAAGATTTTTATTTTTCATAAAAATAATCATTTTGTCTTAATGACCTAAGAAATCTTATTATATCCCTAGGAGCTATTCAAAACTTGATTAACATTTAACTTTAGCTTTCAAGCATTTGTTTAGTTTATTTTTCATCAAACTAAGACGAGTTTTAAAATTCCTCATTTAGTAATAATTTTTGGGTGAATCTATGCTCCTCAAATAGATAGATATCTCAAATTAAAAATTTGACATTTTATCATATATATATAACTAGTAAAAAATATTCGCGCTCCGAAGCGGGGTTGTCTCTGTTTTCAAGGTAGATGCGACTGCAAATTCCCGTAGACCCAACCGTGAACCAATAGGGGAATTAATGTAGGTCATACATGCTACAATTGTGATTGACGTGAAGTCATGAACAAATTAAATGATTAATGGTTGTTTTTTCATATTTTAACAGTAGACAAAACAATTTTATTATCAAACCATTCAGCAAAATGCTAAGAGACCAACCACATACACCAATTATAAGGAAAAATTACATCAAATATGCCACTCTATATTTAACGAAGTAGCCCTATTTTTCAACTACCTAAACACATTAACTTTAATATTTTTCATCACCTTTGAAACGAATATTAGACCGCTGTTGAATATTGTATCATATCTTGCCTTTCAAATAAATCACAATGTTGCTAAGACAATGCAATTTTGGACTTTACCAATCAAAGATCCTAGATCCAGCCTCTGTATTACCTCCTCGCAATGCCGATCTACTCCAAGTTCTCTACCAGGAAGTTTACACCACCTGTTAATTTCAGAACAATCTGCTTTCGCAAACAGACAATTGATCAAGACGTGATCTGCCGACTCTGGCTTCCCAAAACAAAAACCACACTCAATAGATGGAAATGATACTCCCCGCTCAGCCAAAGCCATCTTGTTTGAATCCTGCCCAATTTTGCCTTCCACGCAAAACCGTTTTTTTTCAACGACACCCTAGAGATCCAAGGAATAGGTGCTAGGTTAACTGTCTTATGATTCATTTCTATAATTTTCTCAGAGACTTTGTGGAATATTCTCCCAAATCGTCTCCTAACCATGACCATCTCTCCTCCCCGTTATGAGCGACAAAACTTTGGAGGGATTCCTTAAGCTGGGTGAGCCCCCTCTCCTCAGTTTCCGAGACATGAGCTTTCCTCCATTCCCAACTCCAATGATTGTCGTCCGAACACTTTACCATACGTGTACCCACCACGCACGACTTATCTTTTTCTAAACTGAACAGCATTGAAAATCTATCTTTAAGACACCTATCTTCACAATAAAAATCAATCCAGAATCTCACTTTATCCCCCCATCCCACCTTACCTTTAATTAATCTTTCAATATTCACCCCGTCTTGAGCAAATCTTGCTCAGACTTAATAATCTGCCTCCAAACACCATGGACCTATAACTTCAAAGGGAAATTTTGATATTTCCTAGGTTGATAGTGTATAGCCGCGATGCATCTGGCACATAAAGAGCAAGTCTTGTGTTTGTGTCCCTTGTACTTATAACCCCAAGCCCACCTACCTCTTTCCCCACCTTTACTCTGTTCCAAGCCACCCAACTTATCTTAGAGTTCCCATTGACCCCATCCCACAAAAACTTCCTTCTTACACCTTCAAAAATATTTATAACTTTAATCAGTGCTTTGAACAATGACAAATAGTACATCAGAATGCTCCCTAGTATAGTTTTAACCAACGTCAAATGCCCGCCAAATGATAAGTGTTTTGCTTTCCAGAAAGAGAGCCTCAATCTAATTCTTTCAACAACTTGTTCCCAACTATTTGTCAAGCCCATGTTTTCTCCAGTTGGGATGCCGAGGTGGAGAAAAGGTTAGTCAGTTGACAATGAAGTACAACCGACATATTCACCAACTCTTGATGTTCAACCCTAATGCCATACAACCTACTTTTGTGAAAGTTTATCTTCAACATGTGAGAGCACGAATAGGAAAACATTATATAATATTAATACCTATATCTATATTTATTTATAAACATATTTAGTACCACGTGTCCTTTTTTTAGTCTTCAATTTGTTGGATTTCCCGCCTAAAAATGTATCTATCCTCATTGTTGTTCATAATTGATTTGAATAAAATGAACTATTGCTACAATTATGAAAGAAACTTATTTTTTTTCTAAAATAGTGTATATGAAAAAAATTATTTACTAAAAAAGGATTTTAAGAAATTTTTTCTTTTTTTCACTATAACGTTATTGGTGAAATTTATTTCACTTTAAAACAATATTTTTAAAAAGAGTCAAGTGAAAAGGTGTAAGGCCCCATTCCCGAAAACCTCACAGTTGGTCAATCACAACAGTTAAAACATTAAACATTTTAATTATACAAACTTAAGCAGCGGAAATAATTTATCAAAAACCATTCATTTCATTTAAACCACTGTGGTTGAGCAATACAGCATTGTTTAACTGATTACAAAAGAATTGTTTTACTGTATTAAAAAACAACAGCAACATAAAATACGAATGGATGTCAGTCTTTCCCTGCCGAGTAGCTTCACTCTTGTGTCATCCTCAGCAATAATTACCTGCCAACTGAAAATGTATAAACTACCAACTGAAAATGTATAAAAGTCAGCGTTGCTGAGTGAGTTCTAGTTTTAAAAGTAATAAAATAGTTTCTGTATGTTGTATATGAAAATACACTTTTCTGTAAAATCCAACTCTTTACTGTATATGCGAGCACGCATTAACTATATGAACAAATACTGTTCGTTCTCTTTACTGTA
>BJCM01084094.1:0-14339 GCA_018326385.1 Flaveria bidentis
CCCACTACTGATCGCGACCGCCGATACCCCGACCACCGACTGCCGCCCCTGACTACCACCCCGCCCACCGACCACCGATGTCGCCACCCGCCGCTAACCCCAACCGTCATTGTCGTCCGACGACCCCGCCCCCGACCGCTGACCGTCGTCGTCCACCCTCAACGCTGCCGACCTCGACTGCCACCGCATTCCACCGCCGATGATCCCGATCGTCGTCGCCTCCAACCGTCCACTATTGACGCCCACCACCATCGATAACTGTTTGCCCCGACCGCATACCACGCCATCCCTAACCGTTGACTGTCGCTGACAGTCATTGCCAAACCGTGTGTTGAAGACGGGCATTATCGGTTGGTGGCGGTAGTGGGGTACCGTCAGTTTTCAACAATGGGCGTGGTTGGTGGTCGTCATTGTCGTCGATTGTCGGTGGTGACGATGACGGCAGTCGGTGGTATGGAACGACGATGAGCAGTGGTCATTGAGGTGATGGTGGTTTGCAACGGATGACAAATTCCAATTCCTTTATAAAACAAAGCATAAACTTGTAACATTCTTCGTGTTTTCATTAGATTTTTTTATGATACAAATGAGAGAGATCAATCTTGTATTTATACTAGATCTAAGAAGCATCTAAAACAGGAAACTAACTTCAAACAAACTCAAACTACTTTAAACTAACTTTATAACCATTACAAACCAATATCTCAAAGTATCTCTAATATGCCCCCTCAAGCTGAACGGGGAGACAAAATATGAAGCTTGGATCGTAAGGCATCAAAACGAGAGGATGAGAGACCTTTGGTCAATAGATCTGCCAGCTACAAAATGGTAGAAACATACCGAACACAAAGATGTCGAGATAAAACGATATCACGAATAATATGAAGATCAATCTCAATGTGCTTTGTACGTTGGTGAAAAACATGATTAATTGCAAGATAAGTAGCACCAATATTATCACACCAAAGAGTAGAAGGTGACAACTGAGGAACCTACAAATCCTGTAATAAAAACATAATCCAACGGATCTCATCAGTTGTATAAGCAAGAGCACGATACTCAACATTAGTACTTGAATGAGCAACATTGTGTTGTTTCTTGGAACTCCAACTAATAATATTAGGACCAAAAAACACACAAAAACCTGTCATCAAACGATGATTATCAGGACAACCAGCCCAATCTACATCTGAGTAACCATGAATGTCAAAGCAAGTGGAACGACGAAAAGTCAGCCCATGAGTGAGAGTACCACAAAGATAGTGTAAAATCCGCTTGACAATAACCCAATGACGATCAATAGGAGCTTGTAAAAACTTACACACCTTACTAACCGCATAAACAATCTCAGGGCGAGTCAGAAGCAGATACTTCGAAGCACCCACTATACTATGATAGAGCATAAGATCAGGTAACCGAGTACCAGAATAGAAAGATAACTGTCTCCTAGATGCTACAGGAATGAAGAGAGGACGACACAGAGCCAAACTAGTACACTGCAGTAAATCAAGAATATAATGTTGTTATGACAAGTGCAAACAACTATTAGTAAATATAGCCTGGATACCCAAGAAATAGGATAAAGTGCCTAAATCCTTGAGTGTAAACTGAGAGTCCAAGCGAGTAATCAAAGAAGCAACAAACTCCGAGGAACTCCCAGTAATGATAATGTCATCTACGTACACCAAGACATAACAAGAATGACCATCACGCTGATAAACAAACAATAAAGTATCAAAGATACACTAAATAAAGCAACTGGTCAGAAGAGCAAAGGAGAGCTTGGAAAACAAAGCACGAGGAGCCTGCTTAAGGCCATAAAGGGCCTTTCGGAGAATGCAAACATGATTAGGACAAGAAGAGTCAACAAAACCAGGTGGTTGAGACATGTAAACAATCTCATATAGATCACCATGAAGAAAAGTATTATTGACATCAACCAGACGAATAGTCCAGCCACGAGAGAAGGAAAGAGATAAAACAAGCCGAATAGTAGTGGTTTTAACCACTGGACTAATGTTTTAGTATAATCAATGCCCTCTGTTTGATGAAAGCCCTTGGCAAAAAGCTGGGCTTTATAAGGACTGACTGAACCATCAGGATTATGCTTAATCTAGTAACCCCACTTACAACCAACAATATTAGCGGAAGGAGGGGGAGGAACAAGATCCCACGTATTATTAGATTTCAAAGCACGAAACTCAGTATTCGTAGCATCCCACCAAACATAATAACGCTGAGCCTAAGAAAATGAAGAAGGCTCAGTGATGGACACAATAGTAGTATGAAAAAGGACATGATCAGGAAAGTGTTTAGGCTGATGGGTATGATCACGAGAGCGAGTGACCATAGGATGAGAAGGAGGAGGAGGTGGAGGAGGAGTGGAAGAATGAGGAGGGGAAGGAGGGGGGGGAGAAAGGGAGGAAACAATAGGATAAGAGGGTGGATGAATAATAAAATTAGAGAAGGTAGAAGCTGAAGAATCAGTAGAAGGAATATAACTAGGAATATCAAACACAGACTCATGAAAAATCACATGACGAGAGGTGATAGTGCGAGAAGTACTAAGATCGTAACAAAGGTAAGCATGATGACTAGGAGCATAGCCAAGAAAAAGACATGGAGTAGATTTGGGTGAAAGTTTATTCGTACGGATATCACCAAGATAAGGATAACATAAACACCCAAATGTAAGAAGAATATAATAATTAGAATGAGCACCAAAAAGAACCTTGCAAGGTGTGGAGAAATGTGGAACTGATGTAGGAAGCCGATTGATAAGAAAAGCTACAGTAGCATAAGCATCATACCAAAATTTATTTGGTAAATGAGCATGAAACAATAAAGAACGCGCAACCTAAAAAAGATAACAATTCTTGTGCTTAACTACCCCGTTTTGTTGGGGAGTATAAAGGAAAAAATTCGATAAGCAATACCAGACTCAGAAAGATAACGAACCATATCACCATGAATAAGTTCAGGAGCACCATCACATTGAAGATGTTTAATGGTGCAGGAGAGAAGATTTTCTACTAAAGGTCGAAAGTGACGAAAGCAATCAATAGCCTGAGAACGACTGGTCAGCGGATACATCCATGTAAAACAACTATAATCATCAATGAATGTGATGAAATAACAATAACCAGAACAGGATAAAACCAGGGAGGGACCCCAAATATCATAATGCATAATATATAAAGGGAACAGTAGAATGAGATACAATAGACTGAAATAGTAAACGAGATAGATTTAGAAATAAAACAAGAATTACATGGTTTAGCTAGAAATTTATGGAT
Source organism: Flaveria bidentis (assembly GCA_018326385.1). Lineage (NCBI taxonomy): Eukaryota > Viridiplantae > Streptophyta > Magnoliopsida > Asterales > Asteraceae > Flaveria > Flaveria bidentis. The sequence continues at coordinate 3,297 of BJCM01084094.1, forward strand.
ATTGGTAAAAAAGAAAGTCTAGACAACACTAGATCAGAAGGATCTCCTAATCGAGAATGCTAGAGCTCCTGTGAGATAGAGAAAGTAGCAGAGAGAGTATAGCTAATGAGGACTAGCTCGTATGTGGTGGAGGAGCCGCCATGTGGGAGTCTGTATGGACAAACCAAATCATGAGAACAAGACAGATACAGGATGATCAAATACAAGCTGAGTAATAGACAGTAAGTTCTTGGCAAGGCCAGGAACTACAAGAATATAACAAAGTAGTAAAGTACAATGAGATAAACGAAGATAAGAGAAACCAACACGAGAAATGATAAAAGATGTACCATTACCAACAACCACACGTTCTGAGCTAGTATAAGGCACTGAACCAAAAACAATGGTTGGATCAGAAGTCATATGAGTTGTGACACCAAAATCCGGAATCCAAGAATCAACACTTTCACATGTTTGTATAAAATCAATGCGAAGTCCATAAAAATATGGGGAGGCATTGGAAGACCAGGCTTGAATATGACAAGGTCCAAAGCCCGAATGAAAACCATTACCACCAGCAGGTAATACAAAGGAAATCGGCCCAGTTGCAATAGGTGATGATGTTGTTGGTCCAAAAGTATTGGGAAGACCATTAACAAAATTGGCTAGCCCAGGTCCAAGTATACTAGGCCCAAATCCAAAATTAGGTGAGGAGGATCCAAAAGAAGGAGGAGCAGTGTAGGTCATTCCATGAATATCAGCAACATGAGTAGCAAAGGAGCCACCACCAGAAAACCACCGTGAACTACCACGACTGCGACCACCTCCTCGAAGTTGATATCCACTGCTACGACCACTGCTCGAACCACCACCAGTAGGATTTACTCCTTGAGAAACACCAGGAGAAGCATACCGAAAATAGCAATTGGAAGCCTTATGTCCAGATTTAGGACAAATCTGACAAATCACTACTTTAGATACATCAAAATGAGGCGGATTTGGTGTAGAAGCAACCATAGCAGCAAGAGGAGGAGGAACCGGAGTTGTCGTTGTTTCATACGAGCCTCATCGGTGAGTAATCACGATCGTAGCTGTAAAAAGGTGAGAGTCTTGTCTTGATTTTCAACATTCATTACGAAATTCTCATATTCAAGGCTCAAACCTTGAAGAACTTGTAGAACAAGAAGTTTATCAGAGATTGGATCACCAATTGCATTTAGAAAATCAACAATTTCCTTTGCTTCATTCAGAAATTCAACTATAGATTTGGTGTTCTGTTTCAAAAGATAAAACTAAGTTCTTAATTGTGACTGTTTTGCTTAAAAAATCTTAACAATGAATCTTCCGTTGACTTCTAGAGTGAATCAGCAGAGGTTGAACTTCGAGCTAGATGCATAATGGATGGTGAAGGAGTTGATGTAATCAACGCTTGAACGTAACCGTCACATGAATCTTTTTCGGTTGAACCTGCTTTTGGTACTTGAGCATCAGATTTCAGAAGCTTTAACAACCCTAACGTCTTCAACACAGTGGTAATTTGATGTTTCCAATTAAGATAGTTATTATCATCAAGTTTAATAGAAAGGAAATTGCAATGTTTGGCAAGGTATTGGTTTGATTTGATGAAGAGTTTGTAGGTGTAAACGAGAAAGAAGATGGAGCAGAAGTCGTAATGTAGAAGATGAAGAATATGATGTCATCGGAAGTCACCAGAGATAGAGAAAAGTCGCTGCGAAAATTAGATTACTGGTGGAAGTTGCCAAAATCTCAAAGCTTTGCTCTGATACCATAAAACAGAGCATAAACTTGTAATATTTTTCATCTTGTTATTAGATTGTTTTATGATACAAATGAGAGAAATCAATCTAGTATTTATATTAGATCTAAGAAGCATCTAGAAGAGGAAACTAACTTCAAACAAACTCAAACTACTTTAAACTAACTCAACAACCATAGCAAACCAATCTCTCAAAGTATTCCTAATATTTATAAGTATTTTATCATTAAAAATGCATTTAGAATTTAAGTTCTCTTTATAGATTCTAATTTCTTTAAATTTCAAATTCTTTAAAAAATATTGAATTTCAAATACAATTATTTCAAATTCCAATTCTAATAAATTTTGCGAATCAAACATCCCTTAGATGTTCAGGCTTTATCTTTTTTGTTGGTCTTTTGATTATAATATTGAAATCAATGCTTATAATCATCTTGAGTGTGTATACATCATGTCATCATCAAATGATAATTAGCTAATCACTATATGATAAGATCGGTTGCAATACATAAGTTATAACAAATATTGCTTTTATATGAGTCTAGGATAAAATTGTAAGATATAGATAGCCATTGTTACGTGATAAGAGTAAAAAGACTCACTTAGTTTCGAAGAGTGAATAAATATGATGATCTTATTATGTTTCTATAATCAATATTCGTAGAATTGTTGTAAAATTAATTATTTAAAATTTATTATATTATCTTTAAACATTCAAAAGTAATAGTTAACTATCAAATCTTTGATCGGGCATTCGTGTAACTATTGATAAATCCCTGACTTACATATTTCTAATGTTGTTATTGTCAGAGCCAGAGCAATCATGATATTATTATTATTGCAAAATTGATTAAAGGAGTTGTTATTATACTCGTTCCGTTGTCATATTGAAAGCAATTTATTGAAGTATTGAATTGATTCTTGACAAGGTTACAAAATTTGATAAATGAAAAGAAAACTTGTGATTTGTTTTCTATAGCATAAGTCCATAAAAGTTGGTTTTGTCATCTAGAAAAAGCAAGTATTATCGACAACCATTAGAAGATAACATGGGTGATGCCCACAAATTACTATGGACAATTTCAAAAGAAATATAAGTACAAGAAGTAGAAACTTGATAATAAGAACGTTATTTGTTTTCCAAACACAAACGTTATTAGAATGACTTATAATATAATAGCAGAGGAAGGACGTCCAATGGGCTTCATAAAAATTAAGGGGGGTTTATAATTATATTGTTGAATGATTGTAGCAAAACCATCATAGGCTTCATTCAATCGAAAAATTAGTTGAAGAACGATCGATTATTAGCATTAGCATTAGGACTCATTTGTCTTTTTCTACATCGGTTGTAAAAAAGATGATGAAGAAGTTAATCAGACACTTGAAAGGTATATATAATGGTAGGTACTTGGCCGCCGGCTCGGTTGGTGGAGATGTGCGTTTGTAGGCGGCGGGAGCAGTTGACGGCAACGGTCGATTGTTGACAACGGTTATGCCATGATCGGTTGTCGGGGGACAGAGCGACAAGCGAGCATTGAGTAGTTTTGTTGTGATCGACGGAAATCGGATGTCAAGGGCGACGACGACTGTATCGGTTGGCGGTGAGCGGGGGGTGGCGGGGGTTGGTGGAATTTGAAATCTTAAAAATTTTGAAATTTTTTATTTGATGGTCTTTGAGAGAATTAATTCTAATTACAATTAATTTCCCAACAAAAAAAGTTAATAATAGAATTCAAATTATAATTCCAACGATTTACAACCAATCAAACACAATAACCTATAAAATTCAAATTTTAATTACATCAAATTATATTGAATTTCTGCATAGCAAACGTTCTTTACGTGTCAAACATATTATAACAACCAGCAAAAATTACCGAGTCATGAATGTTTTTGCACAAGTTATTACAAGTTCCTACAAGAGTATAAGGTGCCGGATCCAAGTACCTTAGAAAACAAAAGATTAAATATTATATAGTATAAAATATTTTATATATAATATACGTATATAAAAGATTAATCTACTGTCGACGTTCAAATGTTATTTACTCACCGCACGTTTTCAAACAGTGACACCGCCACTAAACATGGCAGACAAATTTGAAAGATGACATGTAGTCATGTACAACTAGCAATGCACAATGTACAAGTCTCAAAACCATATCCTTATACTCATCAACACTGACTACATACGTTGTATGGTTGTCGTCAGAGCATTCATAGTAGGTTTCTTATTTTTATATGAATATGTCTTATATTTTGAAAATGTTTGTTAGTGGTTCTGAGTGAAGGAGGGAAAATATTTATGAGGGTTATAACATGATTATTTATATTTGAGGAAATATGAGAAATCCTAGTACAACTCCGATAAATTTTTTAATATTTTTAAAAATAATTATGAAAAAAAAGAACAAATATTGATAAAGATATTTAAAGTATATTATTTAACCGAAAGATATAATAAAAAAATTAGTATTTTTATTGTAAATAAAAGGATGGGTTAAAAAAATACTGTAAATAATCTTACACGGGTACCAACATACCACGAATATAAAACACCAAAAAGTTGAATAAAAGACGAACCATTTCAATTCCTTTTATTATTATTATTATTATTATTATTGTTCACACTCACATCCTCATATCAAAAGCAAAATCATCTCAAAATCCCCACTTTCTTCACAATTCCCATGGCTCAGGTAACAACCACCAATTTCTTCACCCTCCATCGTCTTCTTATCATATTTTCAGTTTTTAATTATGTCTAATCTTATGATGAGCAGAAGGTGGTCCTCAAAGTTCTCACCATGACAGATGACAAAACCAAACAAAAAGCCATTGAAGCTGCTGCTGACATCTATGGTACAATATCATCATCTGTTTGTTTAAAAAAAGAAAAAGATTGTTTCTTGATAAGTTATAAAGTAGCAATAGCTTTAAGGCCCGCTCTTATCTTGCAGGTGTGGATTCGATAGCAGCTGATCTGAAAGATCAGAAGCTGACGGTGATCGGAGAGATGGACACGGTGGCGGTGGTGAAGAAGCTGAAGAAGGTTGGTAAGGTGGATATAATATCGGTGGGACCGGCGAAAGAGCCGGAGAAGAAGGAGGAAAAGAAAGAGGAGAAGAAGGAGGAGAAGAAAGAAGAAAAGAAAGAGGAGAAGAAGGAAGAAAAGAAGGAAGAAAAGAAACAAGAGAAGAAATGATTATTATTTTTTATAAAGAGATTATATAATTTTTATTTTCTATAAAATCAAATAAATTTCTTCAAAAGATGAATATCTTCTAGTTTCAAATCGGAGAAACGGGTGTGACTCAGAATTGATTTATGAGTAGATCAACAATGGCGTTTTGGATTCAAGATTCTTGTTGGAGATGATCATCAAGTGCATAGTAAGATAATTTTATTTAGCTTCATTTGCAAGCATTGAACTGTACCAGTATTTTTAAACATAATCATATATCTTTGAATATTGGTTTTACTATTAAATGTTAAATTTTTATTATTTTCAACTACTGGGATACTTATCTTTCATTCTTTCAACTTGTTTTACTAATCCTAACTCAAATCCTACTCTTTAATTTATAAATATTATTTATTATGAGAGTTATCTATTTATTTTTTGAAAAATAACTTATTTTTTTTCAAACACATAGGACCACTAAACCAAAAACCCGTTGGTTTCAATCTACCTTCTTATCTCAACTTTTTATCAAAAAAAAAAAGAAAAGAAAAAGAAAACATTTATTCATCTGTATTCTAATACTAATTGAATTGTTCTCTTATCAGAAGGTTGTGTTATATTTTTTGTGTGAATTTCTCTTAAGTTAGATTGGTTGTTATTAATAATTTGGCAAAAGCAAAACTAATTGTCAAATGGTTTGATGAGATGCCCTAAACTTTATTAAAATAATAATGTTACAAATTCAAGTCCTATCTATTATAAAACAAGGTTTCAGGACCAGAAGATTTTCTCACGTAAGGTGAATTTCCTTCATACGGTGAAAAAACTAATATACGAGTTTTCCTTCATAGATATGCCAGCCTAGAGTTCCAAGGTTCCAAAACTCAAATAATGAAGATAAACAAATGAACTAGTGACACATTAGTGATTCAAAAAACCATTCCAAGAAAGGTGTGATGTCATGATTTCTATGTGACCAACTTTATTCGTGGAAAAGTTTCATCTTGGATTGAATAATACTGGTAAGTTAAAATATTTACTTTTTTTATGAAAAAAAAACCATAATATTATGTTTCATTTTAGGCCGTGAAAAAAAATAGAATTCGGTTTAAACACCCACCTTTTACCAAAACCTCAAACCTAACCAACCCCTCTGATTTATAGAAATAATGACAAGATAACGTTGATATGACATACGGAAAATACAAGGAAAATGAGAAAACTTCGTACGTTCTTATATCGTAGCTAAGTCCTCCGCTTAAGGCGAAATAGGTCAAATAAAAGTGATCATAAAACATATAAAACAATATCCATATCCATTGATTCCTCTACCGAATTATTTTGATGTTGACTTGTCTAGGCGTGACAACATGCTTCATGCATAGAGTCTGTCCAAATTCATTTTAATACTTTCTATTTGTCTAATGGAATAATATATAAACAATCAAATGTATAAATGGTTCAGTTTAATTTAAATATCTTATATAATTGTAAAACAACTTCATGTATAATATATTAAATAAAAAATCGAGTATACCCCTTGGAAAAGTTCTTATAACAAAACAAAAAACAAGTCATTCTTTCATCAAACGAATTATGTTTTTTTATAATTAAATGAAATCTATGCACAATGTTCATCATACAATATCTTTAAGTTATGGCAGTACATTTGCCCATAAAAATATTAAAGATAAGGTTTTAAACATCAACATACCAAATTTAGGGGTTGGAAGCTTCAAACTCGTGTGCATATCCCAACTTCCATAACTACCAGGTCTTTAATCCGGTTCATAAACCCATAGAGACCAGTTGAATCGTCAAACCAATAAAACAACTGGTTTCATATCCAGTCAAGTTTTCAAACATTGGTGTTAAATACACGTTTTTTTTACCAAAAAGAAGGCGAAGAAACACTTACGATTTAATATTTTAGATAGGGAGACCATCAACCATGTGGGCGGCACGCCTCCATCAAGCTGCAGATTGTTCAAAGAAAATAAACGGTCCATGTGTTCACAAAAGTCAAAAACAAAGCATCCACATGACCATAGGATATAAGAAAAGGGTAAAAACATATATAATCATTTAAAGATATGAAGAGTCAGATGTAGTTGTTTAAGTTAGTAAAGTGTCATTAACACGGAGTCATCAGCAATCACAATAATAATAATAATCATAAATCATAAAAAAGAAAAAAGGGGCAAACCCAGTGCATGAGACTCTACTTGTGCAGGGACCAAAGGTGTCGCACAAGCATCATCATGAAGATAAAAAATCTAGCGTGGATAAAAAATGGAGAAACTATTTGTGGCAAAATTAAGAATGGTAGCTGCAAACAAGTTGTACAGAAAGAACACCTTTAAATCTGTACAAAACAATAACTGGTAAAATAAGGACAACAGGACAAGGCCACAATTTAATGAGTATAAATAATTATCAAACGAACACTTAGAAAGGTGTCTATCGCGCGACTGATTCTAACGCTAAAGGTGAAAATTGAAATAGATTAAATACATTCTAGACAAGGAATCATAAATAATATAAACAATATCCGTATTTGATGATTCATCTACCAAAATTTATTAAGAGGTTGCCTTATTTAAGCGTGACAACATGCTTCATGCATAGAGTCAAATACATACATTAATACATTTTTATTGTTTAATGGAATAAGACATAATTACTCAAATCCATAAAATGGCTCAATTTGAATTTAAATATCATAGATGTGAACTACTTCATGTATAATATGTTTACATTTTTTGTAACTAATACTTTGATAAAGATATATAAAGTAGGTCAATAATTTCTAAAGTAAACTATGTTTTTAAAATCAAATAAAAACAATATACATACATGTTCTTGTTTTTCTAGTTGAACCGGCAAATTGTTTCTTTGGTTAGACGGGTTTTGATTTTTGGACCAGTGAAAGAAACCGAACGGTTTATTTGATTTATAAAGGATTGGAAACATGACAACATGTAGCATTCGTCACCTCAGGCCAATAGGGGACTACCCTTTACTCAAAAGTTAATATTTAAATGTGCAAGTTTCGAATTCATGATTCCTCCAAAAAACATCCCAACTTTTGTAACTACCGGGTGTTTAAGTAAAGCCTCTGATTCCTAATCGTCAAACTTGTAAGGCAACTAGTTCAGCGTCCAATCCGGTTTTCAAAACATTGGTGTAAAATACATAATTGTATTAACATTAAGAAGGCAAAGAAATACTTACATTTAAGGTAGTGGGACCCGTCAACCATGTGGACGGCCATGCCTCCATCAAACTGCAGATAGTTCAATGAAAATAGATTGTCGGTGAGCATATAAAAATAAGTAGAAATAAAAGCATCCACACGCCCATAAGATATTAGAAAAGGGTATAAACATAAATAATCATAAAAATATGTGAAGAGACATATGAACTTGTTTTTTTAAGTTAGCAAAATGTCATCAACACGTGTCATCAACCACCACAATAACTATAACCATATAAAATATGTTAAGTTGGATCAAAGGTACCCAATCAAGTTTGTTCTATAAACATTATACGCCAACTGTTGTCAGCACCAAGAATGAATCAAACAGTAATAGGTTAACAACAGATTACAATAGACTACTTTTATTTAATAAACACAACTTCAAACACTACCTTAGTAAAGTATAATCATGCAACAAGCATGATTTAAGATATTGAATATACACGTTGATTATCTTGGTTTTAAAAAGTGTGAGGCACTCCAAGGGGCTTAGGTCCTAAAGCCAAGGCGAAAGGCAAACATACACGAGGTGTTGCTCTATCTATAATCAAAAGCTACATATCTCGTTTCTTTTACATATAGTTCTTCTTCATCAAGTAAATCATTCATAATCTCATCATCCTTTTGGTTGATTTTACATATCAGCCACATCCAAACCCTAATTCTGATCAAGTGCTTAAGGCTCACTTTTATAAAACCAAGCTTATTATAACCTTAATAAAAAGAGAATGGCATACGATTGAGCATCCAGTCTTACAAATATAAAACATTACTATCAAGATCAAAATTCTAGCATAGATTAAAAACGGAGAAATTATTTTCCGCAAGATTAAGGCTAGTAGTTGCAAACCTTCATGACTTCGAGTGTTTCCATGGCTTGGGTTTTGCCACCAAATTCCCGTAGAAGTTATACAGATAACACCATTTAATCTGTGCAAAACAATAACAAGCAAAAAAGGAGGACAAGATACCAATGACAAGCAAGATTATAATATCGATGATCCAAATGGAGATAAAAAAGAATGGTGATTTTCATTTCTTTTAAATATGTCATGTAAGAATCATAATAAAGTATGAAGATGAACAAAAAATCTATTACAACATTAGCATCTTCGGTATCTCCTAATTTTATGAAGAAGATGCGTATACTGACCCTTCTCCACCATGTGTTTTATGACCTCATGAGCCTCAGAAAACTTGCCAGCATTCCTCAAATAGCTTACAAGTGTACTATACACAAGAAAATTGGGATTACACCCTCTAGATTCCATTTCTTTAAGCATTAAACATGCATGCTCAAATTTCCCAGCCATACAAAGCCCACGAATCATCGAATTGTAAGTGTAAACATTAGGAATTTTTCCATTATGAAACATATCTGAAAACATTACCTCGGCTTTCTCTAACCGTCCAACTGCAATATATCCAGTGATCATAACAGTGTAAGCTACCACATCAGGCTCACATCCATATTTAATCATTTCATCAAAAAAATATCTGCAGGCTTCCATGTTTCCAGCACGACTTAATCCGTCTATCAATGTGGTGAAATGAAGAACGTTGGGCTCAATTCCAACTTCCTTCATGTGGGTCAAAAGGTCAACTGCCGCTGCTGGTTTGTCTCCTTTACCAAGAATGTGAAGAAGAATGTTAAAAGTATGCAAATCAGGAGGAAATCCACTTCTGTTCATTTCATCTAGTAATCTATGAAACTGACCCAATTTCCCTAGTCTATACTTCGTATACATAATGATATTATAAGTCAACGAATCTGGTTGATGACCGTCACTCAACATCTGCTGATACACCCACTCAATCAGTTTATACTGCTTTACAGCAAGAAGAGAATGCAATATTGCATTGAAGCAGTGACTAAACGGCCGAAAGTTGAAAGATTTTGACTTTATAAATCTCTCCACAACTTTCTTGGCTACACCAGCTTCACCACATGTACATATCAATATGTTGAAAGTTCTCGAGGTAATCGGATACCCTTTTTCAGTCATTTCATCAACTAACCTCCACATTGCTTTGTACTCCTCTGATTCCGCAAAGATTTGCATAATCAAATGATACGTGTTTACAGTGTGATTGTAATTCTCTTTTTCACCAGACCACACAAAGAATTTGTACCCAAGTTTAGCAAACCGATCCCTGTTAACATGATTAACATTCTTCAAGATTCCTATAAGAACTTCGCGCACGAGTAAACCCGATACCTCTAATTCTAAACTATCTAAAGCTGATTTTGTATCAAAACCTGGACCATCTTGTTGGAGGACTTTAAGGGCTTTAGCAGCACCATTTCTTGCATTTCTTATGAAACTTGATCTACTGTATACATCCTGTTGGTGATCTTCATCTTCCTCATATCTGCCACTGGTACCAACAGCATCAATTGAATCTTGACTACCATTTATACAATCTTTATGCCCAATTAAGTGTTTCTCAATTCGTCTAAGCCCATCATTGAAACCATTGGTGGTGCTACATAAGGAGCGTGAAATGCAGCAAAAACAAGAGAACCCCTGAACGAATTTGTGACCTAATTGGGCAATAGAGAACATGAAAAGAGGGAAAGCTTATGCTTTTGCTAATGGGGTCGAACTGACCATGATTAACTTCTTTGAGATGTGTGAATTCTTGAAGAAAGCTAAGGTTTGAGCAGTGTATGTGTTGAGATATTGAGCAGTAGACATACCATTTAGGGGTTAAAAGGTGTGGAGAAATCTGAGTGGGATAGTGCGACGGAAGACGGTGGCGATGGTGGTGAGTTGCGGTGGTGGGTTTGTGGGCAACGGCGGCGAAGGGCGGGGGAACGGAGAGATTGTAGGGATGGGG
>BJCM01084095.1:0-12558 GCA_018326385.1 Flaveria bidentis
AACAATTTACAAGACGAAGGTCAAGGCAAATCAAGCTTGGTTATCATTTTTCGCCTTACATATCTAAGTTACAAGTTAATGAAGGGGTCTTCTAACTTTCTATTGATGCACATTAAGATTTAACCGATGAGAATATATTTTTTGAATAATTGATCTTGCATCACTGTTCTACTTTAATTTATGACTGTTGTTTGTTTTTTGATGTATGAATGTTGTTTACATGACGGTTGTTTGTTTTTTAATATACCATAAGTGTTTATCTTTTTCTATATCACTATTTCACACATAAAAAAATGCCTAATTATACAGATGAAATAACATATGTGAATACTGAGAAAAAAAACCCAAACAAACACTTAACAAAGCTACTTGATATTGTAACCATCAATATATGAAAACAAAAAGTAATTACCCAGTAAAACAAACCTTTTTGAACAAAAAAGATATAGTACTTATCAATTAATAATATGTGAAGACTTAGCAATGTACTTATTATAGAATGATATATAGTTATGTCATAAAGTTGCAATATATTTTTATATGAGAGCTATCAACAAACAAAAAGATTAGCAAACCTGATGCACAAACTCTACAAGCACATAAACAAACACTTACAGTGATCATACAAAAGTAGTAGATAAAGAGGAAGAAAATAGATCCTCACAAAATGATAAAAATGATGCATGGAATCTCTTAAACGAGACACTCAGATTGTTTGAAGATTAAGTGATTTAATCCCTAAATTAAGTAGACTGGCTCCAAAACTTATCTTATTTGATTTTGATCCAAAATTAAGATCAAAATCACACAAACATCTGTCTTTACAAAATATGTATACATTCTAGATAAATATATCTAAATTTGCAAATTCTTCCAATGTATGACAAAACCATATGTTTAAATCACGAAAATCATATAAAACAACAAATATATACATATAAACGTATAGATACAACTTACCCATCACAACATGAATATCTCCTGCATGTGCAACAATTTTAATAAGCATTGTTTTGAATACTCAGCTCCATCAATGACGAACTGCATTCCTCCTTCTGGCGTGCACTTGATCATGTCAACATAATTAGATACCGATTTTTATCTTGAATCTTGATAATCATCGCTACATATAAATTCCTATCCGAATCAGACAAAACAATTTAACTTATTATAAATAGATAACTAAACTAATATTCGATGAATGATGACCATTACAAATTAATTTCAACCCACATTCCAACCATATGATGTTGTGTATGCGCCTAGAGTGTTATAAATGCATTCAATCTATTTTACATTGTAAGAAAAGTACATAAACTTTGATAATATTCTTGTGGTAAAGCTTCATCGCTCTAAAGATTATTATATCAACTCTATCAATGAGATAAGGAATCATGTACCTTAATTGTACCATCAATTATTCCAAATGACTATCTTCAGCCACTTCAAGGAAACTAACATCATTCAAAATGTTTGCTTTCTCTTACATAATCTACAAGCGTAAACCCTAAATTCGGTCCAAGTGTAAGCGATGGCTGGAGATGGTAGCGATGGCTGGAGATGGTAGTGATGGCTAGTGGTGGGTGGTCATTATTAGGGGTTATGCAGGGGGAAAAGGAAAGGGGATTTGGGGATGATGGTTGATAGCGATGATGATAATGGTAGGGTAGATGAATGGTTGTGGTATGAGGCACCTAGTGGTGTGATGGCCGGTGGTGACGACTGACCACGACAGTGGTTTGAGGGTACCGGTGGTGTGATGACCGGTGTTGATAGCCAGCGATAATGATGGTTAAGGACGGTGGTGGTGATGGTTAAGGACGGTGGTGGCGGTGGTAATGGTTAGGGACGGTGGTGGCGGTGGTGATGGTTAAGGATGGTGGTGACAGTGGTGAAAGTATTAATTATTGTGTATATGTGTGTGTACATATGTGAGTGTATAGATATAGAGTTATATATAAATATATTAATTTAATTTAATTACACACCTAGTCCCTCTAATTTACACAAGTAGTCCTATAACTTGAAAAGACTAAAATACCCTTAAATTTAACAGAAAATCTAACGTCTGTTAGTGTTAATACTCAAAATTGTTACAAAATTAAAAGTAAATACTCAAACTTGTTATTTTTTTTGCTTAGTATCCAAACCTGTTATTTTATATAAACCACAGGAACCATTTATGTAATTAACTCTAGTTGGTATTTACATTTGGCTTGTATTTTATAAAAAACTTTTATTAATGTATCCTATTTGTTACAGTTATTTTTTATGTTGGTTCTATACATGTTTTGTTTTTTATTCTAGCCCGACACCGATTTATCTAACTTGTGTTAGTCTTTTTTTATTCAAACAAAAATACATTTTTTACAATTAAATTGAGCAACGTGAACAAGAACAATATAAAAGTACAATGTGAACTTTGATATACGGTTAAATATTTTAGACAACCTTAGACTTCTAATAGAGACAAAAACAACATAAATATATTTAATCAACTAAATGTATTTAAAAATTCGTTTTATACTTTATATATTTTTATAATTTTAAATTTTGAAATGACTATAACCATCTCATACAATAAAAAAGATACATGCGAGAAGTTTAGACCTCAAATCTTAAATTATACGTACACAACCTAAAAATATATCATGTTTCATATTTTAACTCAATAATAAATCCTTTGATTTTTAGTCAACCACCAAATTACATGTATTGTTAAAGGATTGTTCGTATCATCTATTAGTTCTAGCAAGTTTTAGTATAATATTGTGTGTTTGCCTTAAAAACACTTGTGCATTTGTTGTTTGAAATCCACTCTTTTGTGTGTACAAGAAGTAGTCACATTCTAAATCGCAATGCATCATGTATTGTTTTACTATTATGTTTATTGTTATTCTAGATACATGTATTTATAAATCCAACAAGCAGGACTTTTATCTTATATCCGTATTGATGTTTATGTATTTAACTTCGATGACATGTAAGTGTTACGTTAAATAATATACTGATTATCATTGTTTTGTGGTATTCTTATTGTTATCCGTCACTGATTGACTACTTATATTAACAAGTACGTTATACTTCGGTCTTAAGCAAAACAAAAAGGAATTTGTTCTGATTGCAAATTAATATAGTGATGACATTATGAGATAAAGTACCAGACCACCAGACGGGTATAAAACTAGTTGTATGGACGTGTTCGATATTCTAGAAGCAAGCGGTTATCATAAGAAAAGGGACCATCAATGACAGTAACCAATAAAAAAATGTTAACATTAGTTTATTAAATTAAGGTAGTTTTAGTAACTATAAATAGAATATGAAACCAAGTATAATTCATTCACCAAAAGATAATGAAAAAAGAAAGCAACCAACAATGTCATTCTATTTATTTCTTAGATAAAAGCGGGGTGATTTTGCACTCTTCGCTATTGTTCTTGACATTTAACTTTTATAAAAGCTTCTTATATTAGTAACTTTTTTTTACTATCATATCAATTATATAGCTTTATAAAATAAAACTGTTAATTATAAAATGTCATATAGTTATTTGTTTTGTTGAACATAACTGTATACAGTTGTATACAAGATGAAATTTCCAGGAGTAAGGTTTAACATGAGTGAAATTTCTATGAGTAAGGTTAACAAATTACAAAAAGGGGGTTGACTATTATTTTACATGTTTTCTACAGTTGGGGCAGGCTCCACTTACCCGAAGCCAAGGGAACAGGCAACAGGAATGGAATCTGTGTGTGCAAACCAAACATACAATCTTATCACCATCCTCAAAACCTTCAAGACAAATTGTACACTCCATTGACGCACTCGAGCGTTCATCGTTTTGTCTGTTGCTGAAAGCCTCCAACTGTAAACACTTTAATTCATCTTCATCGAGTCCCAATGGGTGATTTTTCCTTCTAGTCTCTAGCCAAGATTCAGATACCATTCCAGCCGTAGTATTGTTTCTTATTCCCAACATATTATGGGTAGAAAGATCATTTTGATGAGTGGTGGATGATGACCCCCTGCTTTGACTGTAAAGGAATAAAAGGGCAGGTTATTGCTGATAAGCATGAGTTTGGTTCATTTGAGGGTGTAACTGAGCCAGGTCAAGTTAATACAGAATCAAGCTTGAGCTTTACTCAAATATAAAACTCAAAACTTAACTCGAGCTCAAATGAGTCTTAATTTTCAAGCTCCATTTGACACGATTACATTCAAACATTAATAAAAATATTAATCAAGATTAGTATCAATTCAACTGGATACTTTCATTAGTAATTATAAGATAAAAACATCTCAAGAGTTGGGTTGACTCCTGACTTTCATTGTGATTGGAGAGATGATCTGATGGCAATTAGACCTGGCAATTCTTGCAGAAACTCTTAAAAAGAACCTAAATGGCCCGTTTGAAAATGTTTGGTGGTTTTGAGCCACGAAAACGCACCTACCTGGCGGTTTGTTTCCAGTCCTCTCGCTACGCACAAAATTAGTATCACAATTTTCTTAATATTAGAAGTATTTTTCTAATTCGTAAACTAAAATTTTGATAGTAGAAGCTGTAAATAACGTCAACCTCTTTTAAACTTGTTTTGATAATTAGGAACAAACAAAACTAAAAGAGATAGATAATGTCAACCCAACCCAACCCACCCCACTTGACAGAGTTTTCAAAGTCTTGTGTTTTGACCCGGATGTAATGTGAAATTTGTGAATATACTCACCTATTTCCAGAAACAGTGAAGCCTCTCAATCTTTCCACAAGTCTTTCTCTTGCAAGCAATACAGATCCTGGAAGGCGATCATTCCTGGTGCCAGCGAGTCTGCCTTGTCTTTCTATGCTCCTGAGGTCCTCTGAAACTATACTACTACTACTACTACTACTACTACTACTACTACTACTACTACTACCAGAGGGAGAGTGGCTACCACCTTCTTCAGCTTGATGTTCCTGAGTTCCACAATGAACACAATCATTCAGACCAGTACGCTGCATTCTTAAAACCATATGGTCATTCTAATTTTGTTACAGGAGTCGTCGGCCATCCTCACCTCATGCACGATGTTTTAATCAAGTGTTCAGCTCCAACACTTGCAATATTATATTTTTATACTGAAGTTTACAACTTTGTCGCTTGTAGTTAATAAAAATCTGTACTCTCTTATGACATAATCAGGACAAAAATATCAACCTTACAATCCAAACTGCATCTCTAAAGTGTGGATGGAGTGGTGACTGGCGAGGAAGCAAGATTTTATGTCTTTTGGAACATTTTTTCCTATCTAATTATACTTTGTAGTATTAGGTCAAAGGGTTAATCTTCAGTAAGTTTTGTTCAATTTTGCTGCAAACATAAACTATTTAAATGCAGAATTAGGAAAAGAAAAGATTTGTGGAATACCAGATGATGGGGGCGATGGCGGTGGATCCGACGGGAAGCAGGGACACAAGCATCAAGATCGTGGCGACTGTTCTGGCTGCTGTAATGTTGAATATGACGACGGATTGAGGAACGGTGTTGGTAGGAAGAAGAAGAAGAAGAAGAAGAAGAAGAGGAGGAGGAAGTGGGATCAGTTATGGCGGAATGGAATCCCGTAATGGCGATGGTGTTGTGACGAAGACCATAGCGATGCCTCCGGCTATGAAACAACTCCGAAGCACTTGTCATTCACCCAAAACAATAATCAAATGCGGATAAGCAACGAACAAACGAGAAGCAGATGGAGGTTCGACAAGAAATCCAATTTGGGAATTGGGGGATTTATCATCGGTTGGATCACAGGAAGAAGGAAGTCACCAGGTACTTTCCACGTGAGTTCTTCATTTCCATTTCCTTGTAATTTGCATATCAACTGGGCCGTGGGCCTGGGTCCGTTTTCAGGCTTGTGATCCAAAGTAAACTAACGTCACGTCACGTCACGTCACGTCACGTGTGTGTCGTATCGTGACACTCACAATGGGTCCCGCACTCCCGCAAAGAAGTTGAAGTTTCATTTCATATCAACAACCCAAGAAACAACCAACGGAGGTTAAACTTATTCACAACGAACGGAGCTTAATGTTACAGATTATACTAAATAAACCTTATTTACAAAGGTCGCTAATGAAACTAATGATCCTCACGACTTACGTTTTCATATTATCGTATATATATGGACTATGGAGTATATGCTTTTCACTTTAAGAACATATGTGGTATTTGGTTTGGTTTGGTGGTAATGATTTATTTAGTTATATTATCAAATCAAGTTCAAACTTTACTAGCTTCATATTCCTAACTTGATTTTTTTCGCCATTTATATATTTTCTAATTCACAGATTGACTTTAGATATGGTTTATATGCATTTCAACTGCAATGCGTAACCCGGTTTGTGTCTAAGGGATGATATTTTGTTTTTACTTTGATGATTTTAGTTTTTTATTTACATATTTAGTTTCTCATATTATACTATAACACATTTTCAAAGTTCGGTGATATTACCACCGGCCAAAAAAACCTCTCAAGTTTTTTATTCACACTTTTTTCTCAAATACTTTTTTTAAAACATTAAAAATATCATTTTGACCTCTTTCAGGTTTGTAAAGTTCCGAACTTATCAAACTTTATATGTGTTTTAGAATGGTATATGTTTCAACAAGCGTCTATGTTTTACAGTAAATTTTGTTTAGATATTAGTTGAGTCAAATATAAAAGTTTTGACGTAAGTTTTTGTTTGGAAACGATTCAAATCAAATACAATACATTTTTGTTTACTTTACGTTTTGGCGTAAATTTAGTTTGTACACGAGTCAAATTTAAATGTTTCAACATATATTTTCTTTTGGGTATAACATAATAATTTTTATTCAAAGTAAACTAACGACATGTAAATTTAGTTCGATACGAGTAAAGTTGATTGTTGTGATGTTGGTTGTTCAGGTGTGGGAAATTGTACAGGTTGATCTAGCATTTTAGTTGCGAGTGAGGCGAATTTGATGTTTGTTTGTGAGTATCATGGTTTGAACTTTCGAGACCGCGACACGCGTATATGAAAAAGGAGCCGACTTGATGTTTCCCCGTTCTTTTAAACCTCTCATAAGTGATAACAATTAACATAAACCCTAGAAAAGAAAATTCATCCCTCCCCTCAGCCCCCACAATTTGGGGATTTCATTTCTAAACATTAGGAAAAATGACTCATTTCTTCCTCAAGAATGCCAACAAATCGCACCTGTACATCAACACGTTATGGAAGAGACGATCGATTTCCGACTCAATCGGAGCTCCGATCACCAGACCCCATTTCGAACAGCCGAAAGCTTCTTACTCGCGTTTTCCTCAAAGGAAAGTGAAGGAGATGGAGTTTTCTGTTCCATTTGCTGCCACCAATACCAAGGGGGTATCACGATTTTCTTCGATTTCAAACACTGCGCTTGTTGGGTGGTATTTGGGTATGATCAAGACCCGACCCATTCTTACTAAAAGCATCACCTCTGCCTTTATCTATACTGCTGCTGATTTGTCTTCTCAGGTACCCTAGCAAATCTAATCCTCTCGTTATTCCTATCATTGCATGCTTATTTAGTTGCATAATTGGTGATTGGTATCTATCAATCTGTTAATCTCAAGACTGTTCTACCTTTATATTTCGAGAGGTATCCAAGTTATTATAGTTTATATGGTAAAATGTATCATGCCTCTGAAAATTTGACAGTTTGCCCAATTTGGCTAAATACGCATTAGACAACCCATTTAATTGAAAATGTGTGCATTTGCCTTATATTTATTTAACAAGTAAGTTTAATTTAAATATGGTCCCAAACTATGATTACTTGTTTTGCTAAACAGAGATAATTTCTCCCTTAGTCAGATAAGCGAAAAAAAAACCTATTTCACCTAAAATAAGGATTAAGGACTTCGTTTCATCCAAACACTCAAAATCTGCTTAAATAAGCAAATATTAAACACACTTTATTGAAAACTTGTGCAAGTGCTTTGATCTTTTTGCAAGGTTAAATTTAGCGAGTTCAGTTTCAAAATGGCCCCAATGACTAATTGATTATTTGTTTTGCCTGTTAGAGATGTTTTTTTTTATTAATTACCCGAATCCAAGAATTCTAACATTTGGATCTTTATCCTCTTGTAACCGACCAATATTCAGACAATTACACGGTCATCTTCAGAGACTTATGATCTTGTAAGAACCCTTCGGATGGCTGGATATGGAATGATAATATTAGGTCCTTCATTGCATTTTTGGTTCAATTTTGTGTCAAGATTATTTCCAAAGAGGGATCTAGTTGCAACGTTCAAGAAAATGTTCATGGGGCAAGCAATATTTGGTCCTATTATGACTGTTGTATTCTTCTCTGTCAATGCCAGTCTACAAGGTATACCACTTTCTTGCATGCTCATAAATGCAAATTGCACAAGTTAGAAACAAACTTTACACTTCTTTGTTGATTTTAGTAACCAACTTTAAATCAACCTCGAGGTAGAGATCACTTTACATTTTACTATCGATCCTGGCAAAAGAGAAAGGTTGCATATTAAACAAGTTATTGGTAATTAGTTGCGAGTTGGTTAATGATGCTTTAACTATTGTTGTGGTGGAATGTGTTAGGGGAAAGTGGTTCAGAAATTGTTGCTCGATTGAAACGAGACTTGTTCCCTACATTGGTCAGTGGTGTTATGTACTGGCCCATTTGTGATTTCATTACGTTCCGATTCATCCCTGTTCATTTGCAGGTACTTTTAGCTAACATTTCATTTGCATTACAAATTGGAATCTAGTAAGAACAATTAGTTTAAATAACCAATTGGTTTTGATTTGGCAGCCACTGGTGAGCAACTCGTTTTCATATATATGGACCGTATACATTACATACATGGCAAGCCTAGAGAAAGCAGACACCAAGTAGCTGCTCTGTTTTGCTTAAATCAAGGTTGGAAATATGTAAATGAAGCCGTGCAGGCAGCTTAGCTATGTTACATTTTCACTACTGTAACATTCTTTTATTTAAATGTTGAGAATATTTATTATCTCGTTACAAACTCCTTAATTAATTGGATTCCATGAATCTTGTAGGGTTTTTTTTTCCTTTCACTATAGTGGTAAGGAATAGTTTACGTGTTTTGTTAAACTCAGCACATTGCAATTCTGCTTGTGATACTTTTTACTTGTAATGTAATATTTTAAAGTAATTCACAAATAAAAAAAACTGAAAAGTAAGGAAAACTTTAATTGCAAGCAGGGAGACCATGGTTTTGTATATTTCGTGCTGGCATGTTTATGGTTTTAGTTGCATATTTTTTACTTAGAATATGAACTTTATTTTACAAGCAAAATCAAAAACTTTACTAAGAAGTCATTATTTTAAAACTGAAAAGGAAATATGCGAAGAATTGCCAATCGATTCTCTTCATGCTCCATAGAGTAATCGTTCCATTTTATTACCCATGTTAACATGCATGTTCTAAAGTTTATAACATCATACATATGAGGTTGATTTTTTAAACGGTTGATTGGTTTACCAATGGGTCATGGGTTTACTTGATTGTTTTCATTACTCGAGTACGATAACTTGGGGCCATTAGAGTGGCACGTCCCCGAAGAGAAACTTGTACATCAGTCCGTCTACATAAGTCTTTGAACTCGAGACCACTGTTAAGAGGAATACATCATAGGTTAGAAAACCTGTTGTCCCAACCTGAGGCTTTTAATCCTCTTGGTTTTTCATTTCCGTTCATCCAAAGATGGCGGGTTGTGGAGGAACATAGTTTTCATTAGAGATTCGTCCTTTTGTTTTACCTTTGTAACAGAATTCAAAAGATGATTAAGGGGATAGTTGGGGATGGTTGTGGCTCAATACTTGGGTCGGTTAGTTTAGTTAATCGTTAATGAATATTTTTCCGAGTCTTTTTAGGTTGGAGTGATTAAAAACTTTGCCATGTCCCCCAAAAGATCTTGAAAAAGGATTATTCTACTATCATTACGTGTAATTGGTGTTGGAAATGACCCCCTCGCCTTCCGAATGAGAAGCAGGAGCTCCTTAAGTGTATTTCTCTTGTTGGGCAACCATCTCTCTCGTTTGTTGAAGATCTATATCCCTACTGGGCTTCCCTATCCTGGGAATTGGTTTTGTTTGGACATTCATTCCTTCATTCATTCATTCATCTATCTCTATCTCTATCTCTATCTCTATCTCTATCTCTATCTCTATCTCTATCTCTATCATTTATACTTACTTCTCACTGCTCTAAGCTTCGTATCACATACACCTTTTCTTATCTTTTCTATATATAATTGCTTAGCTATAGGATTAGCAACTGCATTCCTATGCATGATGAAACTGTATTTGTGGATCGATCTGTTTAATGCTCAATCTTTAGCTTTTGCCGCCTACTGCCAATGGGGGTTTCATTTCTCCCGATCCATATTCTGCAACCAAAATTATTTTCTTCTCAGACAAACAGAGGATTTTACTCTTTAATGTGCGTTACAACGTAATACACATGTTTCTTTGATGATATTATTCATTGCAACATTTATGGTCATGATATTAACTATTCTTCATTAAATCTAGTTTACAGGCCTGAAGTTGCATCTTCTTATTATAAACAAAAGAAAGTTGTATCATGTTGTAGAGTTACCAAATTGAACTTGTATATTTATCTATTGTCAAACCAAGACATTTGTACTTTCAATTTTATAATGTTTAAAACATATAGCATTTAGCAATCTGCATTGTTTTCATTCTGAGAAACTGTAAGTATTAAGTAACTATCATTCTATAAGCTCATCTTTCTTGAATTTAAGGGTTTTCTTTAAAAGTTTAATGCTTTCAAATTGTAGCTTAGATCCATAATTACTATTTGCATCCATTTTGGAAACAAAATAGAAATATAATCATTTGTTATGCTGCATAAGTTATTTATTTGTCATACTGCAACAACTATACTTTGATTGTATGGTCTTTAAAACATATAAAATCTAGCAAGACACAAGTAGAAATTGCATGCAACCTTCATTCTATAAGAGTATAAGCTCATTTTCATTGAATTATAGTTTTTTGTTGCAAAACTTTAACATTTTCAAAAATAATTCACAAATCTGAAGTTGCATAATGATCTACTTGTTGCTTTCTGTTAGAAACAAAAGAAAGTTTTTGTCATTTTCTGAGGAGTTCCTGAATTCGAATTTGCATAGTTTTCTGTTTGTCAAAACACAATATCTATACTTTGATTTTATGATTTTGAAACATATAATGATTGGCTGTCTGCATTGTTTTCTACTTTTCTTTTTTAATAAACTGTATGGGTCGTTATATCAGGTCATCCTTCTTGAACCAAAGTTATGTAACTGCAAATTTTTGTATTGACAATCTCCTTTGGTAGATTGTTCAAAGTAATGTTCTAGTGTGGTTGTTTTCTACACGACGTTGATTTCTTTCTTTTATTTGGCAGTCGCATGTGTGGGAATTCCCCATGGATTGATGAGAAAATACGGTCTGATGTGCTGCAGACAGTGCTTCCACAGCAATGCCAAAGAAATTGGCTTCATTAAGGTATGCAATCGGTTTAGGGGTGGCTGGCTTAAGTGTTTTGAATTTGTGGGTATGAGTGGATAGTATGAGTTTGTTTGTTTTGCTTGATCAAATGTGGCTGAAGTCCTTAAAATTGGCTACTTCCATACACATCTAAATGGTTCAGTTCAAAATCCATACCCCCTCCCATTCTCTCATGTTATGAAATCCTTGCTTATAGTGACAACCACACGACTAGCCTGCTTACTATTTCATTTTTATCAAGCAATACGCCGTGTTTGGGAATGCTTTACCAAACGCTTATATGGTTAAAATAAGTTGTTTTAGATCTGAAGTTTGTATATAAAGCAATAAACAGATAAACATTAAGCTTGACATGTTAGCTTTAGAGTCTTCTTTTTTTTTTACAATTTCATGTTCTATCTCATCTATACAGTACCGCTGAGGAGTTTTGAAGGCACATCAAGGGTGACCAATCAAACGCTTGTTTTGGTGTTTCTATAACTACAGTTTCCAGTTGTAATTCTAGTTTATCTCTATGGGACAACTAAACTTGTACAAAAAAACCGGTTCGGGAACCGGTTCGGCCAAAAAAACCGGAACCGGTATGAGGCCCAAACCGGTTTGGCCCAAACCGGTTTCAAACCGGCCCCGAACCGCCGGTTCTTAAGCGGTTTTCCCATTCCAAACTACAAACCGGTTTCAACCCGAACCGGTCTTCAAACCGGTTCCGAACCGGTCTTCAAACCGGTTCCGAACCGGTCTTCAAACCGGTGACCGTTGCCTAACGGCTATATAGCCGTTTAAACTCGTTTTTGACCGTTTTTTTGAAGTTTTTTTACCATTATACCCCCACTAGGTTAGTATATATATGTATGTGATGTTTTGGTTGAATCACAACAACTTATAACACTCTCTACTCTCAAAAATCTCAAAAACGCTCTCCACAAATACTTTCGTTTTAAACGCTCTCAAAAACGCTCTCACAAAAATCTCTGAAATGGCTTCAACAAGTGCTCAATCATCC
>BJCM01084096.1:0-13796 GCA_018326385.1 Flaveria bidentis
GGTCCACTGGTCATTGAATTTACCCCATCCATTGGAACTTCAGCCATATAAAGAGTACCTCTCTTTTTACCCCTGGCGATGACAAGATTTCCTTTAACTACCTTCCATTGTCCCCCACCAAACATCACATCATATCCCTGATCATCCAACTGCCCGATAGAGATCAGCTTCTTTTCAGGCTAGGAATGACCCGAACATCCTTTAAAGTCCATGAGGTGCCCAGTGAGGTTTTCAGCTCAATATCTCTCAAACCTGTGACATCAAGAGTATGATTATTTGCCAAACGAACTTTACCAAAGTTACCTGTTCGTAGATTCTTCATCATCTTCATACTAGACGTGGCATGAAAAGATGCACCGGAATCCATAATCCATGACTCTGTTGTGCAACCTACGGAGTGATAATGATTACAAGTACAAGAGAGATATATATAAACAATAATTAGGGTTTCACCCTTTAGTTAACATTCTAACTAAACTGGGCCTAACTAGAACTTGGGCCGGCCGAGCCCAACTGTTCCAAATTAATCCACCCCGAAGCCTACACCCAACAAGAGGTGGTAGAGAGCGTAGGGTGGCTCTGATACTATGTAAGATGACAAAAGACTTGTTAAATATTATTGATAGATTAGGTTACATTATATAGAGTTCACAATAAAACCCTAAAAACCTAAATGGACCCGTGGGCTGAACCCTAATAATATTCATTACTAAACCTTAATAATAATATAGTCTAATACTTACCTTGGTTCGATCATGTAAATTTATTAACAAACCAAACAAAAGAACAATAACATCTCTTATTTCGGATATACAATCCCCAAGGTTACACATACCCCTGACTTCATACATATATATCAAAACAAAATTAAGAAAATGATAAAGAAAGCATTGAAGTCTCCAAACAGAAGAACTATAACATCCTTCATTTCTGATATACAATCCTCAAGGTTACACATACCCCTGACTTTATACATATATATCAAAACAAAATTAAGAAAATGATAAACAAAGCATTGAAGTCTTTAATTTTATCACATCAATCTATCAAAGTGCTTGTTAATTAGAATATTCCATTCCATTGTATGTTCTACCTTGCTATATTGGTTTCTTGTCATTGGTCAGTACTAGTAGATAACTTCAAGTTTCTAGTTTTGTAGTATTAAATATCCTTTTAATTTTGATGATGGCAGTGAGTCTGAAATTGACGTATTTGAGGAAATTGATAAAAAACGGCAGGAAGACGAGCTGGTAGATATACCCCTTCAGCAGATCATCTTCAGGCTGTTACATTTTTGTTGTGTTTTGATCAACATATTATGACATCATGCAGGTTGTATGGAAAAAGTTGGTTTTAGAACAAGGGGGGATAAGTGGTGAATCCATACCTCCCCTTCCTTCAAGGCTTGTGACAGAAAATGACTTGAAATCATTCTGTGAAGCTATGAAGGCTGTTGAAGTTCCCAAACCTGTGGTTTTACCTGGTATTGGTGGTAAGAGGTCAGGAGAGATTGGGAACTTAGATACTCGTAATTACGGAAGGGGAAAACGAGCAAGAGAGGTTAGTCAATATTGTTTGCTTGTACATAGTTGGCTATTTTAATTTGGTGATTTCGATTCATTTACTTATAATTGGGTTAATTTAGATTCTCTTCATCTCAAATGGGTCAAATCAAATAATATAGCTATAAGGATTACATCATTGTTGCAGAAAACACACAGTTTTGTTACTTATGTGCTCATTTTGTTTGTTATTATCTTTGATTCTCTAATTAGGTGCGTTCTTATGAGGAGCAATGGACAGAAGATGAGTTTGAGAAGTTATGTCAAGTTGAAGCACCTGGTTCCCCCAACCCTAAAGAACCAAAAGAAAAGGATTTGGCTATTGTCACAACCGAGTCTGGGATGGTTGATGGTGCAGAAGGTGTAGTGTCGTCAAACATACAGCCAACACAACCTTTTGAACAAATCAAGGAGGCACATCCACCACCAAAACGGGGTCGTGGAAGGCCTAAGAAGAACAAGACAGGAATTTCTTCTACTCAAATTGGTCTTCCAGTTTCATATGCTGTTAAAAGTGTTACTCCTACCGCTAACCCATTGGGAATACAAACCGTTCCTGTCTCTGGATCTCAGTTGAATGCTACTAACCTTTCTGGTTCCAGTTCAAACCTTCCTGATAGTGGGCAATCAACAGGTACTTTGTCTTCTGCTACTAATGTCGCCTTGGCCGTGCCTCCTGGTTTTCAGCCAACAGCAGATCATCCACCTGGTTTTCAACCCACCACCACCGGTCCAAATTATAAACCATTAAGCACTCCCCCAGGCTATCAACCTCTGACAGCTCCTGGTTATCAGCAAATTACCCCTCCACCTCCTGGATTCAAACCAAAGACCACTTCACATCCTCCTACTCTTTCTAGTTCACAGTCAATCCCTACTGTTTTTCCTAGTTCTCAACCAACCTCTACTGTTCCTGCTAGTATTCAGTCAACCCCTACTATTCTTGCTGGACCCCAGTCAACCGCCACTGTTAACACTAGTATTACTACAGGCACACTTTCAAGCCCTACCTTTCTTGTGGGTCCTGCCTCGCTGCCAATGCTCTCCCCAACCTCTCCTGACTCTCCGTCTGCTATATCACCTTCTTCTGTCACACCTGGTCGGGGCAGGGGTAGGGGTCGAGGTAGACCACGGGGTCGTGGTAGAGGTCGTGGTCATATAGTTGAAAGTGAAGTTGATATGCACCCACAGCATAGGGGTAAAAAGCAGAATCATATTGTATTGGCTATTCCTGGTCTTCAGAGTTCTCCAGTGGGTAAGCCAGAAACATGTTCTCCAGTAAGTAAGACAGAAACTGGTTCCTCAGTCGGTAAGGCAGAAACTGGCTCCTCAATTGGTAAGGCAGAAACTGGCTCTTCAGTCGGGAAGGCAGAAACAGGCTCTTCAGTTGGCAAGGCAGAAACAAGCTCTTCAGTCGGTAAGCCGGAAACAGACTCCTCAGTCGGCAAGCCAGAAACAGCCTCTTCCGTCGGTAAGTCAGAAACAAGCTCTTCAGTCGGTAAGCCAGAAATAGCCTCTCTAGTGGCTGCATCTACTGCTGCTGAAACAGGCAACAAGCCTTTGGTTTCTGAACCAACTCCTGTAAATGTCATCAGTAACACACCAGTTGCAGTGACAGTTGGCACTCCTGTAACTGTAACTCCTTTTAAAGTCTCCAAATATGATACAGCATCACCAACACCATCAGTTCCTGCTGTCTCTGTTGGTAAGACTATGATGAATCCTGATGTGGGGACCACACGGATGCTGGTTTCTGGCTCTGCTGGATCACAGCCCACGGAGTTAAAAAGTTCTCAGACTGTCACCCCGCTTATCACCGCTTCAGTCAGCTCTCTCTCAGTGTCTCCTGATTCTGCATCAAAGAAAGGTAGAGGACGTGGAAGAAGGGAGCAGAGTGGAGTGGACCCACAGCCACAACCACAGCCTCCCCGTCGCAGGGAAAGGAGGAAAAAAGATGACACAGTAGATGCTCAGGATCAGAAATCTGATGAGCCTGCACAGAAGAGAACACGAGCTTCTTCTGGAAGAAAAAGTGTTGCTACAAGAAGTATGGCACGTAATCAAGCTTCTGAAATAGCTGAACCGTTTCTGAGCTCTTCGTCAAATGTGAAAGGAAAATTAAGCATATTAGAAGTTGGTACATTACGCAAGTCTGCCGATGCTGGCAGAGTAGATGATAGTGTAAGTACCAATGGGGATAAGGTCGGACCAAATGATGTTCTGGTGGCAGTTGAATCAGGTTCAAAGTCTCATGATGCTGTTGAAATTACCAAGCCCATGGAAGATTTTGATCCCCAGAAATCTATAAATGTTGTGGTCAGTACTTGCACATTTTTGTTACATGCTTTAGCTAATTTGAATGTTTTAAATTATGAGACATGCATGTGAGTTATTATTGCTCTACTTTAGTTTCGCAAATCGCAACTGTTCTATAGCCTTGTTAAGGTGGTTTTCATTTTTGCTGTGCAGGGAGAAAGAGAGTCCAGATCAGAGACTTTGGAGGGGAAAGAGTCCAAGCAATCAAAAGAAGTTGGGCTTTCAAAAGTAGAAACTGAAAACAAGGAACAAGTGAGAGGGTGTGGTGCTCTGGAAGATGCTGGCAAGGATGATAAAACTAAATCTCCCGTGTCTGAAAAAGATGTTTTTGTTGAAAAGAAGGTAAATCTCATTGCTTGGGTTTCCATATCTTGCTACAGCATTTGATATGTATTTATTTCTTTGTTGTCTTAGCTAATGGATTTGTTTAATGTGCAGATTGAAGAAGAGGACCCTGCAAACAATGATAGGGACACTCTGGAGGCTAACCCTGCTGAAGAAAATGTTGAAAATGTGCAGAAGGCTCCAAGTCCCATTGTGCAGGTAATAATTTAACAATGTAACATGTATAATTCTATATATTTATTGTCTGCTTATGTGCAATGATTTTTTTTATATCATGGTGCAGACTGGGATCACTGGAGAATCCCCATTAATCTCGTTAGAAACTGAACCTGCTCCCTCTAAAATGATTGAAGAAATCTACCAGGAAAAACTTGTACATGAGAAGGAAGAAGCTAATGATCCTATAACAGAAGATGTTAATGATACTAAGAACACATCATCAGAGCTTGCCATTACCCAGGTTAAAATCAAACAAACTTCAGTTATTTCATTCGTATTTTTTCTTTAAATTTCAAAGTTTTTGTGTAACTGTGTTAGTGGGAAGGTGGGCAAGTTTACATGTTTCTAATTGCATCGTTGTAGTCAAGGTTTAAAAGAACGAAATTGAGCCTCGAGGCGTTTTTCCTTAGCCTCACGAGGCGTAAGCCTCGAGGCGAAACAAGGCGTAAGCCTCGAGGCGAAACAAGGCGTAAGCCTCGAGGCGAAACAAGGTGTAAGCCTGTGGCTGTAATAAAAATTAAATATACAAATTATATATATCTTAATTCTATTAATTCTAAGTTTCTAACTGATGTTAAAAATAGGCCCAATTAGTTCTATTTAAGTCCATTACCTAACTTAATGAACTTAAAGGCGCATTCTATAAAACAAATCTAGGCCTACAATTTAAAAAACACATTTTCAATATTTAGGTTTAATCCTCAAAAGACATCTTGCAGCTGCTTCATCTCTTTCATTCTGTTCCAAGAAGAACCCCGCT
Organism: Flaveria bidentis; assembly: GCA_018326385.1. NCBI lineage: Eukaryota > Viridiplantae > Streptophyta > Magnoliopsida > Asterales > Asteraceae > Flaveria > Flaveria bidentis. Next base: position 5,203 of record BJCM01084096.1, read on the forward strand.
TCATCAATCTCGGTTCTTCATCTTTCTGGAATGCCAATTTGAAGGTCAAAATCCCGCTTCATCTCTTTCATCTCTGTTTTATATTTTTTGACAAAATTGCCACCGCCCTACGTTGACCACCTAAAAAAAACCCCGCCTTTGTGTTCTGCGTACCGCCTCGGCCACCAGAGGCGTACATACAAGCTTGACCCCCGCGGCGTCGCCTCAAAATCGATTTCTAGCCGCCTCGCCTCAAGGCGTACGCCTCAAACGTTTTTTTAAAACCATGGTTGTAGTCATGTCGAGTGTTATTCAAAGGTCGTGGTGAAGTAACCATCAAATAAGACTTTGTTATTTCTTAATAAGGCCCTCACGGAAGGAGCATTTCCTCAATATCTTCCAGAAATAGGAGCTCGAAACCTTGCAACTGAAACACTCGATTGCCTAGAGAACTTAAGAAAAATGATCATAGACAAGAGATGGGCAACAAAGAGGTGAATAAACAAAGCATAAGAAATTTGGCTTTTCTATTGATTCTCTATGGAGTAGTTTCCTTTTTTACACTTCTTACTATTAGATAATGTCCATAAATCTCATAATAGGTCTACAAAAATTCATAGTGAATTTTGATAGGAGCTTCTCCGGCAGCAAAAATAAATTTAAGGACTTTAATTTGGTTTTTCCGATAGCTCCGATCAGTTTGGTGGATTTAATTCATATTTCGTCGACCAACCCCTCCTAATTCACATCCTTGTTAAAGGAATTTTTTTGTACACCCCTAGCTCTTTTTATGATTTTTTGGTCAAAAGGTTTAGTCCCAAAAGTCATATGATTTAAGCATGTTAGTGACAAACTAGTTCTCATTTATCCCAGACTTGCTAGGTGGAATGATTCAAGTTAGTTTTGAAATTGCTAGAGCCCTCTTTGTTGTAATCTTTTACTTAGCTACTGGCTTTCAGAATTTGGAAGTCTTTCTCTGAGGAAGGTCCGAGTATATTGATAAAAATAGATTTACTAAGCCACTTTGTTTTTTTATCTCCAAGTCGTTTTTTAACTCTAACTTACTTCATTTTTGCTTGTCACTTCTAGGAGTTTCCCTGTCCATAGGTCTGGGATCTAAATTTATATATTAAGGTTTGGAATTTTGTTCAACATCTTTGAGCGATGTATCCTCGTCTAATTCTGGTCATTGATTAAATGAAACTTTAGCAATATGAAATATATAATACACTTTGTTGCGTAGTTTAGTGATTGAAAAATAGTGTTTTTGTATTCTATTTTAAATAAGAATGGCCATAGATGATAATGTAACATCTGTTGATCCATTAGAATGGCTCAAAAACCTAGTGCATTGCTTTAATAGATACATACCTTGTGTGCCTCACAGCTTGCAACCTCAAATCCTACGAACCATGCCTTGTTAGATTACGTAGACATGAAACTTCATTATTTAGTGTTTTGAATTTTTCACTTTCCTAGTTTATCTAGCCTCTTTCTCACATTTTAGTGAAACTATGTAAATCTTTTTAAAGCTTTATTTTCATGGCACATCATTGTAAACTTCTTTTTAAATGACCATGTCACATGCCCATCCTACTCTACCGCCTTTATTTGTTGCGGGACATGAACCTTGGTTGAGGACCACCTGAAATATACCATGGTACTGTTGAGGTGTGAAGGCCTCGGGGCTTTTGGATGGAGTTATGGGCCTGTGCGCCTGGCCCATTGAAGCTTCTTTAAACCCTAATTATCTTTACATATAGAGCATGTCATTGTATTGTAATCTTGTTCTTTGAGCTTAATAAAAATATCTAGTTGTAGAAAGTGGACGTAGGTCATCTCAACCGAACTACTATAAATTCTCGTGTTCTTATTGCTTTCGTGTGCGTACGTGTAACTATGTGTGTTTTCGCTGCGTAAAGATACCTAACAGGTTCCTGTAGGCCCTAGTTTGTTGGTTTCATTTTATAAACTAATATGTGATATCCATTACCCAATAATCTTTCACATTTCATAACCTAGCTTCATGTTGCTTTGTCATGAAGTATTCATAAATTTGAACCTTCTTATGTAACTGTGTTAAATGATCATACATGTCACCTTAGTTTGGGAGCTCATTTAATGAAACTTCAAATTTCTTCCATGTACCTTTTTTTATAAATCAAGCATAATAGATGTGCTTATCACAATGAATGTACACAATAATTGAAGTCAATGGGCCTATGTGGAGGAGGGGTCAAAGTCGTGGCTCTTTTCATGGGTATTGGTTCCAGGGGGTGCATTTTGCACCAATGACCATGATCTTTGTAGAGTGAGAGAGATGGTGTTGGAACCATTAACCGAAGAAACCTGGTTGAGACAAATGCTAAATGTGCTGATGAATTTTTGGATGCTTTCCAGGGAGAAACAGCAATTGACATAGCAACGTTGGAAGCTAGTACTAGTGTGTCAGATGAGAAGGTTGAGGATACTACACATCCTCATGGAGAAAGTGAACATGATAAACAGTTGGGTAACAATAATGCATCTAGTGGCAATACGGAAAAGGTAATTGAGAAACTGCTAACAGTAATGACAATGTTTAATTCTGCCAAGCAGTGATGACACAATGGGCGGGTCAAAAAGGTTCGGGCCAAAATAGAATTATTGGTATTTATGATTCTGGTTGAAACGTTTGGGTTAGGTTGACCCGCTAACACTTTTTTGTGGAAATTTCGAGCTAAAAAGTGTACGGATATGATAATAAAAATTGTATTATCATAGTTTAATGCTATTGGAATACACTGTAGGAAACTTTTGACCCATTTCCTGTTTCGAATCCCTCTGATAAATTTTCTTTTAAGCTATTTATGTACTCTTTTACAACATTAGAGATGAAACATAATTCAAATGGGTCAAATTTGTCACCTGTGAATCAAATATTCTCCCAGATTTTCTCAAAAGATAGCTACTGACGAGTGGGTTTTGTATTCCAATTAATTTTTGAATGTTCTGAACTGTGTAGGAGGAAAAAGAAGATGATGGTGGTACAATGATGGATAATGATGACACATCCCCTGTAAAGACGGAAGATATTGGGCAAGATGTTGCAGGTAGAATTTGCAAGGTAGTGACCAAAGAGGAGCAATTAACTGAAGAAGCTCCTGTTGCACAGGTATAGAACACACTTTAGTCTGTTTATTGCTTTACTTAATATTGTAGTTGAGTTTTATGTGTGGGTATTATGTTTTTCTTCTAATTTTGTAGTATATTATTTTTTATTCTTGTATGGATATCTCTGTTCTCAATTTAGGAGGAAAGGGAGGACGCCTCTATAAACATTGATAGTGTTATGCTGGTGGTGACCGAAGCCAAACCTTCTGACGAGAGCGATAAAGCTGTGCAGGTAAATCTCCATGTATCCCGTATTTTTTACCAAGATGCATTAGCTTATATTATGAGTGGATGTTCTTGTGGGAACAATTCCCTTGTTTTAAAGCGTGACGGGAGAACTTAGGCGTTTGGTATTTTAGAAAAGCTGATAAACATAAATAAATACAGATGAAAAAGCTCTATGCATAACTAAAGAAGATTTGTCCAGCCATTAAAAGCTCAGCCCTAAGTACATACCATGTAGCCCTATGTTCAAGCTACTCAAAGTCACTTTAACACTTATATGCATGGACACCAACACAATCTCTTCCTCTCAAACACTCAACCTCTCCACAAACAAGACACTATGAAAAACTACTCAAAAGATGCCATGGCTTGTTTCTATTCTGAAATATATAGGGCATTTGTTCTAATTTGAAAATTCGAATGTCAATTTCAAAGTAGCCTTCAAATACAAAATGTGCACGAAGCGGCGCTTCAGGCGATTCGAACACCTTAGGCGATTTACGCTGCTTTAGGACTGTCTCATTAATTGCTGTGCTTTGCCCCTCCTTAAGGCGCACTTTTTTTAAAACCAGGCATGATTCATCGAAGATCTTATTTGTGGACAATTTTTTATACTGACTGCAGGATGAAAGAGAAAAACTAGAAATCGATGCAGAAAATGGTAACGAGTTAGAAGCAGCCATGCCAGTGGAAACTGATTGTGCGAACCTGAAAGAACAAAATGTTGAGGGTGGGCAGGTCCAAACTCGAGCACACTCATTCATTGATGTAGAATGTTAATTTTTGTTTCTAACATTTCTTATTTGCTTCTGTGAATGTTGCAGGGTGAAAAGGAGGCATTCGACACAGAATCCCAGGATAACACACACGCCGACTCTGCTTCCAATAAAGTAGATAATCCTTTGGAGGGAGAAAATGACAATGATGGAAAAGATGATGAATCTCCTGAATCCATCGAAACAATAAATGAGCAGTCTGTTGCAGAAGGAATCCCAACAGATATTAACTTATATGCATCAGTCGATCCAGTCATGGAAGCTGAAAATGAAGCTGCTCCAGTAAGTGATGAAAAACAGGATCTCGTGGCAGAAGAATTGGGTGGGGAAAATTCTGATGTGGTCGAAGAAGGCAAAAGAGAGAAACTGGAGACAACACAAGGAGCTGGTGACTTGAAAACCGAGGAATGTGAAAATAATGATATTACTCCAGTTGCAGATGATGTAGAAGTCGCCACAGACAGGGAAGAAGATGCCATACATTCCGGTGAAGAAGATAGGAATGATGAGATTACTCCAGCGAAGGAGTGTAGCAATGATGTTACACCAGTAGCTAAAGAAGAAGAAATTGGTGAAGAAACCAAAGTTCCAAAAATGGAAGAACATATAGATGAGGTTGACCAAGAACAAGTTGATGCGGAGGAAAAAGAAGCTGATGACAAAAAACAGGAAACTGTTCCCGAAAGCTCTCCAGTGGAAGGAGATGCAGAGCATTTTAAATCAGAGGCTGAAGTAGATGAAAAGAAACATGTAGAAGTAGTTGCAGAAACCTCCATGGCTTCTAATACTGAGGCGACCGGGAAGAAACACCAAGTTGTTGCAGAAACCTCCTTGGCTTCTAGTACGGAGGCTGCTGATTCATCAGTTAAAGAACACATCGGTGATGAGTAGGATTAGTTATTCAGTAAAGTCGATCATTAGATGTAATCAAGTGATGGTTTAGTAAGCATTTTGATTTCATTTGGTGATATAAATGTTACAAGTGCTCTATAATATATATCTTCACTAGACATGTTATCTTGTAGACATAAAGGTTTACTCTTCTAAGCATGATTGTGTTATGTTAACAGTGTTTCTATTATTATTAGGATCGTTGCTGCTCTTTAAAAATTTAAGTATCAAAATTATAGATTAATCGCATCCTTGGTTCAAGCTGTCCGTGCTTGAGCAAATCACTCATAACTGGCTGCATATATTCTGTTATGAACTTCGGTGATGGATGGTAAGATTATCTCGAATACTTGATTGCAAATGGTAATTATTGTGAAAACCGTACCTAATCGTGGGTGCAGTAGATATGCTATTTTAAAATCAGAACTGTTTTTTTCTTTTTATATAATAAACATAAGATAGGTATTGAGAAAAGTTGGGAGTAATAAGATGGTGTTGATCACTAATTGTGGCGGGCACTCGAACATTTGTGGTGGTGGACATATCACAGATATGTAAATTAGGTTCTACGCATGTAAAATGAAGTTTGTAAAAAGTTTTTTTTTTATATTTTTTTATCTTTATACATTTTTTATCTTTATAATTTTTTTATCTTTATATTTATATGTTATTTTTTGTTTTATAAATTTTTATGGTTATTGGATTTAAATAATATTAACTTTTATTTATTGTTTGAGATTAATTCTAACTCAGAGAATGTTTAAGACACTTGACTTTAAACTTATTTTTCTTTTAATTGATAGTTAACACCATTAGTTTTTTTATTACGTTAAATTATATATTAAGAAGGTTATATATTCTGAAAATATACTTATATGGGCAAAACACTAAGCGGAATTAAAGATGAAAACAACTATCGGGTCCATTAATCTGAAAATTTCGTATCCTAAAACCTGTTAATCTTACCTCTTGATCTAAATCACTCGACTCATTGGAGTTTGTTGAATCGATTGGTTTAGTTTAACAAGAACTTCTTTTAATAGTAGTTAACAAATACGAAATCTAAGTTGACTATTTACCAACAAAACACAAATACTTTGAGGAAAGATGAATGCACTAGTAGTTCTTTCAAAGTATTCACTTGATTAATCGTTTGAGTACAAATGATACAATCACCATATAAACCAAGTGGCGTGAAAAGCTTTCCTTAACTATACAAGAACTTTATACTATGAAATCTAAACAACAAGAATAAACTATTCTATGTTCAGAATGTACAACAAGACAGACAATCGACACATTAAAAAAATTACGTTGCTTCAGTACTATGTTGTCTCCAAAATAAATAACATAACAGTCATCGGTATAGATAGTCTTGTCTTGTGTAATAGTTAATCGATAGCTTAGGGAGTTCACTGCTGATCATCAACAGTCAATCGACAATTTTTCGGTAGAATGTTGATCGTCAGTTGCTTAGTGTATGCTGAATGACAGATATTCAACATATGTTGATCGGATAAGCACCTAGTAGAATTTGGCAGATAAAGGCTAATGCTGAATTTCTAAGTTTTCGATATAATCATCCTTTTCATTGGAAAACAAGTTCAACCTAGGATAATGCTACAAAAACTTCTATCTTCATCCTTCAAAGCATTCTACTCAATAATAGTTCATACATGTATCCTCTTTTATATCTTGAGGGGTTGTCAAGGGGTAGATTCATCAAATCCTTCATGTTTTGTCAGGATAGTCTAAAAAGATCATCTCTATGTAACGTCTCGTATTTTTGTTAACTAATAGTTAGTTTCATTTATTATATAAGGACCATTGTTGTCAATTATGAAGCTTATGGTATAGTCATGCCTATTTTCTTGTTTGCCTTTAATCCTTTTCAATAAATAATAATAATCTTAATAATAATGGTAATAATACTATTAACAATAATTATAATAATAATAATAGTAATAATAAAAAAAGTTATAATACTAATAATACTAGTAATAATAACTAAGACAATAGTAATAATGATAATAATAATAATATTGTTACAAATAATAATAATTTCTAAAAAATTATTAAGATTGCAAAAGCTCAAAACTTAAATTAATTAAGTTAAGGGGCTTGTTTGTTATTTTATAAACTTTAAAAGAAGTTTTAAGCATAAAATAATATAAATCAAACTACAGGGACCATTTCTATAAAATTATAAAACCCAAACCCCCCTTCCCCCTCTAAACTCGTTTTTCCGGCCAAGATTCCGGCCAAAACTCCGGCCAAGATTCATGCCAAAACTCCGGCCAAGTCCGGTGGCCCTAAAAACCCACAAAACCCTTTGAAAACGACCCCAAACCAATCCAAACCCTTTCGTGTACATGATTCGAACTTGATTACCCACTTAAATGGTGTTAAAACACCGGTTAAAATCCTCAAACGATCGTATAAACGATACCTTTAATTCCATAGCCATTCGAGCATTAAATCTCTAATAATAAACCAATTAAACGAACCTACACAATCATTTAACTATTCCTAATCAAACACTTCTTCCAATTACACTTGAAACACACACAAATCCCATATCTGATCCTCTCTGAATCCGCGACTAGTAACTCTAACAAAATCCACTCTCTAAACAAGTTTAACCTAAATTGACAAGGGGCTTTGCATCAAGAACACCATATGAAACTATCCTTGAAGTTAATTTGATTTTACTTATCATTTGAACATCAAGCAAGCCTTACGTGCGTCGTGACCTGTTTATAGCTTGATCATCAATCATCGATAATTAAACGTATGTATGTACTCGAAATTACATGGGGAATCGAAGCCCCATGTTTATTTCCGTAATTGTTATCAAATTGATGTTCGATTTGGACTTACACGATTCTAGGGTTCATATGTAATTTTGTGGTTTTGTTAACTTGGTATTTAAGAATTCAAACGCGTGTTCTAATGCGGCCGAGAGCCTTGGTTTACTAGTTACACTCACACACCCCATGCTAGAGGTCCCGGGTTCGAACCCGGGGACCTCCATTATTTTTTAGGGGAATTCTACAGCTTTTAAAAACATATAAAAATTTCTAAAAATTATGAAAAATTATCTTATACACTTTATTTATTTTAAAACCATTTAATTAATCCTCTGTAATTTATTTATAAAAAAATCCTTATATTTTATTTAATATTCTAAAGTTAATTATATAATTAGTATATTTTTTTATAAAATTTAGACATTATATGCTAGTTTATACAAACTACTATTTCAAACGTTGCCCTAAATTATTGATTAAATCGGGTTCATTTTATTTACTTATAATATTTTATTTAAACTTTATAAATATTACAAAATTATTATATGTGTTGTTCTTATTTTTATAAATGAAATCGTTTCCATGAAAATATAATTGATTTCCAATGGGTAATTTGACAAAATCCCAAACATCAAATTGAACCCTAGTCCATAATAATTCGTTAAACTTTAACCCTATGCATAAATATATCTAGGTGCCTTGTGATGACATTTATTATTAATCTTATTAATCTTCATCATATACTTATTGACATGTGAGT
>BJCM01084098.1:0-10592 GCA_018326385.1 Flaveria bidentis
AAACACAAATGAATACAAATTATTATAGATTTATTTTAGAATAAAATTTATATTTTTTATTACAAACATTACACAAAATCAATAAAAATAAATAAGTAGTTAACATAAATACCAAAAAATACTTGATATAATAGTCATAAAAATAACTGACACAATAATTAAGAATATAAACGAACACCTTAACGAACATAAACGAGCATATTATCGAACGTTCACGAACGAACATTAACGAACATAATCGAACACATTATCGAACGTTCACGAACATAAATGAACAAACGCGACTTGTGTTCATGGTCGTTCGTTTAATAAACGAACGGAATTTTCTTGTTCATGTTCGTTCATTTACTAAACGAACGAACATAAACGAACTTTCCGCCGAACGGTTCACGAACTGTTCGCTGAACGTTCAGTTTGTTTGCAGCCCTATCTTTAATGTTTGATACATGAATATTTCTTAAAAATACAAATGATTCAGAAATAATAACTTTAAGAAAGATTTCTTACACTGAATTATATATACATAAACTATAAAAATCTTTTGTCGTTTGTAGAAAAAACATGAACATAAAACCGATTGCAACACTTAGAGATCAAAAGAAAAGAAAAACAAACTTTGAAAGAAAAACAAACTTTGTAGACGTAAATATCTATGTCAATATTTATAGAACAATTTCATATTTAGTAAAATATTTTTTATATATTTCTTTGACTTACCGCTTCTTAGGTAGTTAATATTGAAAAATTGTTATGGGTAACAATTCAATAAAGATTTATCATACAAAGGTTCATGATCTGTATGATAAGTCACGTTCTTGTTATGAGAAAATCATTATTAATGATGATCAAAATGTTGATTTTCAAGATAAAATAAAGTTTATCTACGGTAACTATCAAAGATGACATCCTATATTATTTGTTTTAGAAATAGTATAATAATGCGTAAAATTAGGAAATTATAACAAATCATGGTTCATAGGTTTCTTAGTAGTTAAACAAAGGTTGTAATGGACAGGACAAACGAGTTGGGTATCTAATCTAATATGTGTTAAATACTCAAACAATGAGATTAAAGGGAGATGGTACGCTTTTTATATATATCAAATCTTTGTCATTAGCTCATCTTCATCCCTAAAAAAATTAGAGGTGACAAATTGAGTGTGATGGTTAGATACCAAAATTGGTTTAGGTCAGAAAGATGTTACAAAAAGATTGAGATTTACCAAATATATTAGCGTTTGGGATTTACCAATATATTTTTTAAAATGTATAGATCACAAAAAAATATTTTTTTTAATGGAATTAAATTTAAAACATTGTTATACATTCTAAGAATAGTAATTCATATAAATTCAAATAATAATTTATATAAGTAATCCTTATATAATAATTTATAGATTTATTGTTGTTAATATTAATGAAATTTAAAGTCTACAATATTAATGAAATCAATTAAGCTCATCGATCAATAAATTTTTAATATGTTTAGGCTACTTGTTTATCATGCTTAGAGGGTAATTTTGATATTATAAAAAATTAAAAATAAATTAAATGCTCAAGTGTTATAACTTGTGCTTAAAATACTAATTTTATCATCATTTCATCCTTATATAAGTATTAAACATTATAGATATAGATTAATGGAACGCTTAAGAAATCCAATTAACACCACGCCTTCAAATGTGTAATATTTCATATTTACAAAATTGAATAACTAACTGCAACAAAACATTTATTCTTAAACTTATCCAAATTAAAATATGAACAAGATCGAAATTACAATCATCAAAATTCAAACTTACTTTTTACACAAGTAAATATATAACTCAGCCTAACATATTGTTTGTTATTTAAAGATAATAGGCGAAATGTAATGGAACATTATGAATAAATTGCAATCATCAAAGTTCAATCTATTTACACAAGTAAATATATAACCCTACCTAAGTTAATGTTTGTTATTCACAGAGAGTAGCGAAATGAGATGGACCATTATGAAAAATAGAAAGTTCATTTTTTTCTTGATTCTTAGGTTCACCTTTCTTTCAAAATACGTCTTGCTTATAAGCTTCAATGTACCATTAACGTGTGTTAAATTATCATAATATCTACTCCTACATATCATAGCAAATCAAATATCAAATTGGCCAAGTGCTATCAAAGCATACAAAATAGAGAATACATGGTATACTAGCTAGTAAAACCATCACAAATGATGTTACACCATTAGTATCATATTGATGTGCTAATGGTACCTTCTTGGTGGTTAATAGCTTGGATATGAGAGTCAAATCAAGATAGATAATGTATAGCCGTATAGGGGAATGTTTTAAAGAAAACCAATAGTTATGCGAAAACCAAAGAAACCATAGAAATCAATAATATAAATCGTAACTTTTTTGTTCTTTTAATCACTAAAATGTTAGTTAAGTGTTTGTTACATATATGTTGAGCGTAAATACGAGAATGAAGAGTTTACGTATACATAACACTATTTTGAATAAAAAATGGTTACGTATACGTAACCTATGTGTGACGTATATGTAAAACGATGTTATGGTTTTCAGTTTGACCCATACTCTTATCTATATACACACGCATACATAGAGTGTAGTGATAAAAAATCTATAAACTATATGTTCGGTTTAATTGGTTTTCTTTAGTTTTCACATAATAATGTGGTTTTCTTAATATCCATCTTGTAGCCGTATAACCATGTCAAATTTTGAAGAGGTATATCTCAATATATGACCAAACATTAAAATGAATAATCTCATCGAATGATTATAAAAATCGATACGATCATGAGCATGCAACATTTCAAAAGACCTGGTACCTACCCCAAAGCATTAAATAATGTTTTTATGATAATTTTACTATTGAGATTCTTATTTGCAACAAAAGCAAAGATTATGAATGTTATTATTTATTTTATTACTTTCAAGGAGTCGACAACATGATCAATTTGTTAAAGATAAAAAGAAGTAATAACTATATTGGAAGAGAAGATCCATTTTGACCTCCACTTTTTCTTTCCACATAGGATCATATGGTTACAATTTGGTATTATGCATAAAGTAATCAACACATTAGCGTCGGTACAATACTATGTTGACCGTTGAAAGTCCAAAAAGTAGTAAGCTTTCATGAAGATAAACCATGATTAGGCCTCAAACTCCCCTATCCAACTGTATCATACTTACTTTTATTATGTTATATGTTGTCGGCAGTGTCTTCTAGTGCTTTTGTACACGAATGCATCCCATCAGCTGTCTGCAAAAAATTCTATTAGAATTATAAAGAGATATTGGTAGTTGAGTAAGCAAATAGCGCGAGAAAAACAGTTAAACGACACGCTTTGAATCTTTCGAATAATATATTAATTTATAAACAATGATACCCTCGAAAAGGCAAGGTCAAGTGAATATTGACGCTTTGGCTTGCATGAGGCAACTGGATTCATCGAAAAGGAGGAAGAAAAGTTGGATTCTTTTGGTGTTAAAAGAAAAATTAGTTAAAGTTGATTTACTTTTGATTATATCATCAAATGATATATGCTAAGTGCCTTAAGATCGATCATCGATGAGTAGATTGGCAACTTAAGGGGAATTACATTGGAGAAGCAAAGGGAACCCACGGTGGAATATAATATTATTTCGATTTGTTTAAATATATATGCTGATAACTTTCTGAGGTCCTAAAAACCTTTTTTCTAAAACGTCATTTCTGCGCTAAAATACCCATAATCATTATTTCTATCTACGTACTAAGCTTAAGTTTAAAAATGCATAAATGACAAAGGATATAAAGTATAGAATTAGGGATGTTAACAAATCGAGCCGAGCCGAGCCAGGACGAACTCGAACTCGGCTCGAATTTATACCAAGTCAGCTCAGTTTGGTTCGGTTTTAAAACCGAGCTGGATATCTGGGCTCGAGCTCAGGTTGATTTAATTTCATAAGCACAAATAAAGAAATTAAATGTAACATAAATTCAACATACTACATAACTCATAATCAATTAATAATTTAATACCAAGTTTAACAAAATATAAATTAATTTAAAGACGCTAAGTTCAACTTTAACAAAACGTAAATTCATCATTATCTAAACTGAACGCACAAAATGCTTTTTAGTGAATAAATTGAAAGTGAGTTTGAATAATTCGTTCTATCATATAAAAATATAGACTCATCACATGAACAATCCAATACAAACATTATAGTTTAATATTTTAATATAATAAATAGATAATAAACTATATTATATATTTAATAAATGAGCAAACGTGATGATATATGTTATATACATAAAAATTATATATATATATACACACACACACTACAAGTAAAATAATCCAAGTCATATCGAGCCGAGTTAACAAACGAGTTAAACAAAGCTGGCTTGGCACGTCACGAACTGAGCCGAATTCAGCTCATTTTCATACTGAGCCTACTCGGTTCAGTTCAGTTTAAAACCAAGCATTTAGAACGAGCTTTTTTCAAGCTTTTTTCAAGTGCGAGTTGTAAGCTATTTGGACGGTCCTATATAGAATAATAAAAAACCTTATAAGAAATAATGTATATGAGTTACTATCATTTGAGAACTCATAAATATTTACAAAACTACAACAACTTATATAAACATACAACTTGTTCATGATTTATATAAAATTTGATTGTAATGTTATATTTAATTGTATGTCTTGGGGTTCAAAAAGAAACTGATGAATAAAGTTTTAATATACTCATTCGTAAGTCATATGTAGACTATAGACTTATAGTATTTACATATGTGTAGCTAAAGAAATAAAAAAATTAAAAACATATGCAAACATTAGTTTGATAGGTTAATTTCATGGTTGGAAAACTTGTTAGGCACTGCTAGTTCGATCAACTAGGAAGTTGTGAGTACACGGCCTAGGCGATGAGTACTCGGACATGATAAATTATAAAGAAATTAGTATTCAGGAAATTATAAATATGTTAAATATCATAAGCTTAATAATAATGAGAAAAAAATCATGAATATCAATATAAATTAAAAGAATACATGTTCACATATAAAAATATTTCAAAATGTAATACCAATTATTAATATTATAGACGTGATAATCATTTGATTATCATCTTTCAAATTATCTCCATGAAAATCAATAAAAATCAAACAAAAATCAGTAAAAACAGCAAAAATCGGTAAAATATAATGAAAATCCGAGTTGGACCAACTAGGGCCAACTTTGACCGAGTTTGGCCTATTCCGATTAATATTGACTGAGTTGATAAAAGCACATCGTCACTTTGTTGAGTACTCAACCGCCAAGGACGAGGTTTAAAATACTGGTTAGTTTTATGTTATTTGATGTTTAATTTATATATAAACATATACAACTGTGTGTAAAAAATATAAAATATATAAAATATAAACTACTGATATTAGTTCTTATAGTATTTAAGTATCTATTAGTTCTCAAATTATCCTAACCAATGTGTACTATTGATCTAACCATTAATTAAAGTATAATAGAGATAATTAAAAATAAGACGTAATTGAAACTCAGACATTATTAAAACTCTTTGGAGGCATGCCTGTCCTTTGGACCCTTCACCCAACTGCCACCGGTGAAAGCAAGCACCTTGAAGGGAATTTCCATCGCGAAGGATTCAATCCAGCCATAAATTCCCCTACGACTATCTTGTTACGACTTCACCCTAGTTGAAGACCCCATCGTGATCCGTGGTAGGTGCCAATTAGAGCACCAAAATCCTTTGTGGCACTAGTGGTACACAGAAGTCATGGATGATCATTGTTCCGATGCTTGGGGCAAAACCTATTCCCAAGGTGTGATGGGTGGTGTGTGCAGGGTCTGAGTACATATTCACTACCACATGTTGATTTGCGATCGTTGCGATGGGTCTAAAGCCGTAACATTGGTACCAACGAAAGACAAGATAACAAATCTGTGGTGACAATAACTATGATTGCAGCTGGAGAAGATATGACTGTGGTGGAACAATGGTGGTGGCAAAAAATAAAAATAAACAGAATCAACGTATCTATAAATTACATCCTTCAAGATAGAATGAGAGAAAACAAGAGAAAGAAAATCATCACAAAAAGAGATTAATGAAAAGAAGCGGATTGAGATTTGGTAACATAGGCGGCAATAAGACTTGATAGAAAGAGGAAAATGAACACAAGTAACCTGGGTCTATCAGCATTAGCCTAGAATCGTATCAGGAGGGGCCATTTCCCTTTCCTCTAGTCTTTCTACCTTCTCTCCCGCATCAAGTACTTCTTTTTATCAGCTGCCTTACAAGCCCTTCCACTGCCCTCACTCCCAATCGCCCCACTATCTACTAGTCTAGTTCGACTCGAACTTCTGTCATGTCAAGCTTCATGACCTGCTTTGGCCAAGCATGGTTCTCCGGGCACTACGGTAGGACGTGGATTGACCATGACGAGAATGGGCTTCTCCATAATGTAATAGAAGAGTCACAATCCAGTTCCCCGGGAAATAAGTCTTAAACCACTTACCCAACGCTGAGTATTAAAAAGTTTGTGTACGCCTCCGTTAACTCAATCGTGGCCTTCTTGTCTGTGCATTGTTTCAGTTTTGAGAGTGATGAAAGCCGCCAATGTCACTAAAGCTACTGGGGGATCTATACTAATCCAATGTCACAACATCAAGGGGGACAAATCACCACTCAGGGACCTACACCGGTACAAACTAATCCAGGACTTTCTACCAACGCTAACACCATCCGAGCTTGCACTGCTCTCATATCATATGT
This sequence comes from Flaveria bidentis, assembly GCA_018326385.1. Classification (NCBI taxonomy): domain Eukaryota; kingdom Viridiplantae; phylum Streptophyta; class Magnoliopsida; order Asterales; family Asteraceae; genus Flaveria; species Flaveria bidentis. The sequence goes on from BJCM01084098.1 coordinate 6,795, forward strand.
TATACTTAAACATTCATATGATATTATGTATTATTAATCATTTATTTATAAGAGTATATAAAATACAAAAAAATTAAAAAGCAAACATAAAAACTTATTTTTTAATTATAACAAATATTATTACAATAAACAATAACTAATACATTCTCTCTAATACTCCATATCAATTGAAGTGCAAGGAAATGGTACGTTGAGTCACAGCTAGAAACATGGAATATGTTGATGTATTATAAACATATAATCTCAATAAAAATAAGAAAAAAACCTCATTGCAGTGGCACGATGACATCCGATATGAATGTGGCAACATAGCAACGACAAAAACAAGAGGAATGGAATAGGGTATGGTGATATGAGCTACAACTACGGAAAAAAAGTAAAACCTTAATATACATGTAAGTACAATGGAATATTCTTACCATTCTATTGTCTTATTTAGTTACTTTGTTATGATGTAATGAATAATTACTTTGTTCTATTTGATAGGTATGAAAAACGAATACATAAAGTATACTAGTGCTGGTCGGTGGGTGTTGGTAGTGGTGGTAATGAGAATGAAGGGTGTTAGTGAGCATGAAATGGAAAGAAAGAAGGATGAACGATTTTGAAGGATTTAGAGAGAACGAGAATTATTGTGTAATGGGTGTAGTGTTCTATTTTACTTGTTAATCAAACATTTTTTTAGTTCTCTCATGATGATTCATTTTATTATGTTTCATTTTATCAGCTAAATTACAAATGCACTACTAGATCACTTTCATTTTATTATTGTGTATACTGTAAAGCGCATAAACTTGAGTATTATATTTTATTACAAAGAGACAAGGATAAAGATTTACCTTAAAGCTTGACTTTGGAAATCTTAATAGAACTTCAAATCACACTTTTACATGATGGATTTTATAAATATTTTAACACTTCCTTTGAAAATAACTACTCGTATATATTATTTCCATAAAGAACACTAAATAACCGAACGTTTGTTTCCCGCGAAATGTCTGACGATGGTAATGTGTGTTATTTTGTACATGTAATTTGTAGTGTGTTAATTTTAAAAATATAGAAAATTTTATCTATAAAAATAACAAAACATTTTTTTATCATAAAAACATTTTTTATCATAATAACAAGTTTAAAACAATTATAAATTTTAGGGATGGGTTTTAGCGGTTTGCTGATAGCAAATGACTTCTAAGTAAATTTTATATTGGGGTGAGAGACGAACTTAACGTACATAACAACTTTAAACTCCCAGCCAAAAATTACTGACGAAAAAAAACCCCTGGTGGCCGCGACCCTCGATCACCCTCGCTCCTAGTTAAATTTATCTTTATTGTTAGAGTTGGGTTAAAATCCAACTATTTTTAGATTGACGAATCAGATTTTGTTCCATGCGGTAAGTCACATAATGATCCATTCACATTGTGTTTACAAGATTTTATAACTGGAAAATTAATTTATTATCTAAAAATATGAAGAAAAGGAGAATTTGGATTAAAAGATATTGACATTTAGGAAACGTTGAACTTGTCACTATATACATACCCACCCACAATCATTTTTATCTACTCTTCTACTTTACGGCTTTGTCGCTACATCTTTATCATATATTGCCATGTGAGGTGTTGCTACTAAACAATATATTTTTATTTAACATCTTCCTAGAGTTGATGCACTATAAATTCAACTAGACCTATACAACACTCAACAAGCTTTACACTTTCATCTCATTGATTTGTAAGCTAGTTTAATTAAAATGGCTACTTCAGCTTCTAAGTTAACTTCATTGTGCATGCTACTATTTCTTGTAGCAAGTGTAAGCAGTTCGGGAACAACTAGTTATCATGGGGTTAAGGGTATGGAGAGAGGGGTGAACAATCGTCAGTTTTTAAACGATTTAGTTTTAGAGTTGTCTAAACTGAAGAACTACAATAAGAGGTTATTGAAGGACACAACTAGAGTAGCTCCCGGAGGACCAGATGGTCAACATCACTAGCAGACCAAGGGCGCAAATTGTTCGATGCATCACAAGGCGTCTAGTAGCTAGATTGATCACCCCCTTGTGTAAGAGAAAGTTTTATGTACCCTTTATGGGAAATATATATTATAATGTACTTGTTATTGAAAGAAATAATCAAAATTTCGACTTCTATTTACGTACAATCTTAGTCCAACACTAAACATGTGGCTGCATAATGGATTATCAAATCTAGCATAAATTCTGAAACAAGTACTTAATACATTATTAAATGAAACCAAGGTTTTGGAGAGAATTAGTTTTCTAACCATCATATATATCTAAGTTATGAGGTAAACTACAATTAATGTATTTAATACAACTAAAGTATGATGAGATTTTTCAACGGTAACTTACACAACTCCTACACTATATCACTGTGAAGTGTGAACTACTCGATCCCTACTAATTAAATTCAAACCTCGATTTACTCAAATGAGAGTTTACCTCTTAACACTGTGCTACAACTCAAGTGGCAAAAAAACATGACGAGTTATCAAAGAAACAATACAAGTGTGATTATAAATGTAGTTTACAATGAATTTTATTTATTTTTGCATTCTAGCAAACATTGTTGGTTTTCAAAATAATTATAACGACGATACTCTCAAACGCATTCAAATTCCTCATGTGCATGTTCATGCACGTAAAAGTATGTGCTTGTGCATGGCAAGTGCTTATCATATGTCACAAATTAAATACGAAAAAGTTTAGTCTTGTAAAATTGATATCGGAAAAGTTTGAACATATTACTATATCAGAGGGGATATTATTTATAAATAAACTATAGTTAAATGACTTTTCAAGTGGAGCTATATATCTTGGCAATTTTAATGGTGAAAAATAGGAAATTCTAAGGGATTTAGGCAATTGTACGTTAGTGATCATTTAAGGTGTAAAATAAGATTTAGCAGTTTCTATGTAATTCGCTAATCCAGATAACAGACTCAAACTTTTCTGACTTTGTATCCACTGGTTTGACTAGCGTCCAGACTCCATTGATGTGGCTAAGCGGATTCGCTGAGGTGGCATGCTAATTGATCAAGAGGCTGGTGATAACCAGGGTGTCTTACTGGTGAGAACTGACAACCAAAGTGTTATGTAAAACACACCAATTGATCAACTAAAGATTGAAATGAATCTTATTAAGAACATCAAGAATCAATATGAACAACGAATTTGAACTACAACAGATTTCGGAAGAAATCAAGCTTCGGAAGAAATTTTTCCACTCACTGAACTAACTACCAATTAACTAATTCACCCTTTTATACTAACATACAACTATGTAACATTGTCAAAACTAGTCCCTCATGTTTAAAACATGACTTTTCTTAACAATCTCCACCTAAGTCTTGGTTTAAACTCAACCAAGCCTTAAGCAATCAACACAAAGCTTAAACTTTGATCCAGGCAGTGCCTTAGTCATCATATCAGCAGGGTTGGAATCAGTTCCAATCCAATTCACCTTCACCTCTTTAGAACAAATCACATCTCTCACAAAATACATCTTGACATTAATGTGTTTAGTTCTTTCATGAAACACACTGTTCTTTAAACTTGCCAAATGCATCATTCTTACTCTTAATCACATACATCCATACCCTCCTTGAATAATCATCAATAATGGATAAGAAATATCTGGCACCTCCTAAAGACTCATTTCTAGCTGACCCCCACAAATCAGCATGTACATAGTCTAACACCCCAAGAGTAGTGTGTCTACTCTTAGTAAATCTGACTCTCTTATGTTTCCCCATGACACAACTTTCACAGAAACT
>BJCM01084100.1:0-18028 GCA_018326385.1 Flaveria bidentis
ATGGTTCAGTCGTGCGATTGAGTCATGCGGTTGATCCATTCACACGACTGAGTGTTCAGTCGTGCGACTGAGCCAATCTTATGTTACAATCATACGACTGATCCAGTCTCCTAGTTCAGTCGTGCGACTGAGTCATTCGTATGAAGTTGTTCATGCGTATGGTCCATTAGCATGGGCCATTCGCATGATAACTTCATGTTATTAAGTTTGATTGTATTAATTGTCATAACATTATTTATATTAATTTAAACAACCACAAACCTATATAATCAAGTCAATATGCGTTAAACTACTCATTAATGAAATATTAACCATTATAACTTACAACCAAACATTCTCATTTCATTAATTACCCAAGAATTACATAAGTCTAAGACAATCAAGACATATTACATTAAGATCCGAATCTAGGTACATATGTGTCAACAAAAGCCCTAGACCACCAATCTGAACTTGTTTCTTACCATAATTCCATGGTCATCGGGTTTGTTATTGAACAACCATTTCGTTCTGATTGGGCATTTGTTTGGAGGAAGATCGACCAGGGTCCGCACTTTGAGTTTTCTAAACTGTTGCAGTTCTAATTGCATCGATTCAACCCAGCAAGGACCTGAAGAGTTGCATGAAGATTTTTCGGGACGATTTGGGATATAAAACAAGAGAATAGACAAACATTAATCAAACCAGATTGACTTCGCATCTGAACTCCATTTGTGATAGATCACATGATGTTATCATGTGGATGATCTTTCAAAGTTTTGAAATCAGTAGGAATGGATAAGGTAATTGAATATCGTTGGTTAATGAGTTGTTGATGGATAGATGTTGGTAAGGTTGAAGGTGAGGTAGAGTCAATTAGAGAGATGGGTGATACTGCCAGAGATGAGGTAGATGTAGGTGATGAGCGAATGGATGCAGAAACAGGTGGTGGTGGAAGATCAAATGATTATGAAGAAGATGTAATATCTACATATGTAACATCATTTGCAAATATGGTAGGAGGGGCTTGAGGGATGATAGGTAATGGAGTTGTAGGAATGATATTTGTTTGAACATTGGAGATAAACACATCATCATCAGAATCTGGAAAGATTGAAGGAGTTAAATACCGTATTGGAGTCAAAGAACCATGCTGGTTCAAATCGAACATTGAAGCAATTAGTTTCCTGCTAATCAAGATAAAAGGACTCTTGAACAATACGTGTTCTCTTTCTATATACCCGATAAGCCTTTTGAGAAAAAGAATAGCCGACAAAGTAACATTCATCAAACACGACACCAAATTTCGTCTTCTACGCCTAAGTATTCAATAAAGTGCACGAGCAGTCAAACAGTTGAAAGAAGTCAATTAAAGGCTTTCTCTTATGAAACAGTTCATAAGGAGTCTTCATTTTGTCCTTGACTATCAACACCCTATTTAAAACATATGAAGCACAATTCACTGCCTCAGCCCAAAAGATTATAGGTAAGGCAGATTCAATCAACATTGTACGAGCAACTTCAATGAGGGTGCGATTCTTTCTTTCAGCAAAACCATTCTGCTGAGGGATCCTCGCAACACTGAACTATCTTAAAATTCCTTTAGCAGCACAGAACGAATCAAAGATTTGATTTCTAAATTCAGTACCGTTGTCAATTTTGATTTCCATAACTTTCCTCATGCTTATAGTCTTGATTGAAAGAATTAACTTCTGCAACTCCTCAACAGCCTCTCCGTTGTAGGCAAGAAATCTCACCCAAGAGTACCTAAAAATCATCTGTTATCACAAAACAGAAGATTTATTAGCAAGTGATTTAACACTAATTGGGCCAAACAAATCAGTATGTAACAACTTGAGGAGATTAGATATGCTATTTTCAAGTTTGACTTATGAGGTTTCTTATGTTTTTTGCCCTTGGTACATGCCATACATTTTTCAACCATAGAGAAATCTTTTAAAGGTAGTCCCCTAGTGAAATTGTTTTTAACTAATTTGTTTATATATTTGAAATTAGCGTTACCCAATCTGTGATGCCATAGGAAAGACTCAGAAGTGGAAGCTTTGGACAAAAGATAGGTGGCGGTAGACGTTTACTCTCTTAAACCCATGTCAAGAAGATACGTGCCATTCTTTCTTGAGGCCCTCATTAGTACCATCTCATATGGAATATTAATCTCAGATTTTAAAAAGAGACATCATTGGACTTGAATAAGACCAAAATGTCTTTATCACATACCTAAGAGACACTCAACATATTAAATGCATGCTCAGATTTTTTTCTAAAGTAAGAGAGTCGTTGGAAACTTCTCCTTGACCAATCATTTTCCCTCATTTCTTGACGCCAGAAAATGCGACTTAACCTCCATTGATTATTCAGTAATTAGTCAAGAGATCTTTTAGGCCCGTTATGTGTCTGGGGAATCTACTATCAACATTCTATACACTGCTTACAACTTTACTAGATGACTCCTGCATGAATCATCAAAGAACACATTAACCAGGTGAAACAGGAACCCAAGTTTGAACAATTTAGGTTTAGAAGAGATTGGTTTCTTACAAATGAAATTATTAAGTAAATTAGTCAATCTACTCCTAAATAAATTCCTATTAACATGTCTACGATGTAGCTTGGGAAAATGCTTAACTACATGATCATCTTTACCACATCAAAAACAATGTAGTTTTAATCTAGGTCTATTATTCAATAAGGCAGGAATGTTATCAATGTATATTTCCTCATCACATTCAGACAATCTAGACTCAACATCACTTTATCTCTCATACATGTCTCTAGGTGTGTTTTTATTTTAAAAATGATTATTTATAAAAGAAGACGAGTTATCATCTCATATACATGTGGTATTCGTACCATTTGTACTTGCTTCAGATGACGATGTTACACTTTCATTTGACACAAATTTTTGTTGGGGTAAAAGATGGAACGGGATAAGAAAATAATTTTTCAAAACATTATTTTTAATTTTATCATTACTCATTACGTTGGAACTATTCACACGATTAACAAAATCAGAAAAGGTAGCATCATTACAATCCATAGAATTTAAAGAAGAAATGGAAACATCACTGGAACACGATGAGAGAAAGTCTGTTATAGATTCACTAGAAACAAAAACAAAATTTAAACTAGATTTATGTTCTAAGACAGGATGCTGAGATTCAGGTGTACTAAGACTTGTGCATCCAAGCCCGCTAGTCGGTCCATAATCGTAGTCCTCACGAGCGTGCTTAGGGTTCACACCTTCTAAACCTGCAGACATACTTTTAGTATATAGTTTGATCAAATCATTAGAATAATGAGGAACATGCATAGGTGAATAACAATAAGTACTAGGAGGAGGATAAGCCTTAGCATTTTTATATCCCAGTTCTATTTTAATCCTAGCCCCTCGTTGAGGTTTACATATGTCATCATGTTTCATCCCTGATATAGTCCATTTATCGATCTTTGAATGAAGTTTTCTCATTTCAAATTCAGCAAGTGCAACCCTTTCAGTCAAAGTATTAGTCTCAACATTTCTTTCCAAAACTACTTGTTTCAAGTGATCATTTTCTTTCAAAGCCTCGTTTAATTTAAAAAATATTTAGACTCATTTATTTTAAGTTCCCCATTAATTCGTTTTAAATCTTTTTCATTATCAATTAATAAATGATTAGATTCATAAACCCCAAATAACCTGATTTTACATGCTGAAGAGCATATATCCTGAATTACCTCATAAGGAAGTCCCATCACCACCTTTTCTGCTACTAAGGCTTCTCGCATTGGCACACCGGAGTACTCAACAAGTTTCCTAGATAGTGGCAGCATCATCAACTTTTTCTTTTTCTAGCTTAGTGGGTTGACTTCCTTCTATTCTTATATCCTCAACTTTACATTCTTTCATCCTCTCATCCTCTTTCACCTAAACGGACTCCTCAACTTCATCTCTAAGTTCTCTGAACAGATCAAATTCATCATCACAATTCACCTTCCTCTTTCCTTCCACAATCTCAGCCACCAGCGCTTGGTTAATCTTTTCTCTCGTCTCTTCATCTTCAGCACTCCAATCAAAATTGGAAATCAAAGCTATCTCTTTCTTGTGACTCATTTCCTCTTTACTCCCGCTTGAAACTAGTCGAGGAAGTCCTGAATTACTAGAATCAGTGACGATTGGAAATGGATATTCACATTTGAAGTGTCGTAACTGCTTGCAATTAAAACACCTCAACTTAGACTTTGACCTCTGAAAATTCTTTCTTCCAGTATGCTCCATGAATCTTTGGGCTCTAAGTGTTAACATTGCCATTTGCCATTGAATGTCAGTCTCTTCAAGATCATCAGGGTCCACCTGATACATATCCTCCATAGTTATCCCTTTTCCTTTCAACTCCCCCGCCACTAAAGCTTCATAACTCTAAACAAACATACCAAAAAGAGCCAAAGTGTCGGATGGAACTGATATTTCAACATTTACTTTCAAGTTAGCCTGATCTCTCCTAGCACTACCACAACCCCTAAAACAATAACTAGTATTTACTTCACCTTGGCGAGATGGCTGTATTGGAGAGCTTGCAGTGGAAGACAATAATGCAACATTTTGAGTGAAACCAGATGTAGGCATCATGGTTTGGTTGAATTCCCTTCTCTTCATGTCTAGCTTGAAGGATTTAAGCTTATTAATGATGTCCCTAAACTTGTAGTCAGTGAAACCTCTTTCCTGCTTTAGCATTCTCACTTGTAGGCTCCACTTAGGTGGCAAAGAGTCTAGCAACCTGTTGACTTGCTAACTATTGGAAAGTTTTTCATCGTATTTCTTCAGTGTGCTTGAAACTATCAGAAAACGATTTATGAGATCTGTGAGACCCTTATTTTTGTATCCCACAAAGGAGTGGAATTCCTTCTCAGCTTGAATACTCTTGTCTTTCACCAGCTCATCGTTACCATCATAGAACTCACATAGAGCACAAAGAGAGACTTAGCATTCTTACGCTCAGCGAATCGATTATAGATGTATGGTACAAGACATAGAGTTAATGCTCCAAACGTTTTCTAGTCTCGATCAATCAGCTTCAGATCCTTCTCGTTGAATGTGGTTGGATCCTTGTTTTGAGATACAACATCATCAACAGTGACAGTCGGTATGTGTGGACCAGAAATGATTGATTCACATTGATTATGGTCGGTGCAGAAGAAAAAAGTTTTGAGACATCTCTTCCAGTCTTCGAAGTTATCCATGTTTATGAGTCTTGGGGGTCTGTTGGGAGCTACACTATCAAGATCTGCAAGGGTTAGGGAGGTCATGTTGGACATACTAGTTACGCTGAATAAGATCTAATTTCGCAGAGAAAATATAGTTTCGCAGAAAATGATAGTTTTGTAGAACTATTTCGCAAAAAAAAACTAGTTTCGCAGACAAATTCGGCCACTATTTCACTAGCCAAGTGCTAGAAATTGCTTGGTTTCGCCGACAATTTCTCATGAAACAAGCTTGAACTTTCGTTCAATGATACTTTCGACAACAATTTCGTTTGTAGTAAGCACACAACCATTGTTGAACTATCGTTCAAAGAAACTAGTTTTGCTGGAATGCAGAAAACAACATTAAAGTTGATAATACTAGTAGTTTTGCTAAAGTATCATCATAGTGTCGCTGGATGAATTGATAGTTTTGCTGGATGAAGTTGAAAAGCTTTTTTAACACGAAATCAATCTGAAATCACCAAAATCTCAATGGATTTGAGATCTGATAATTAACAGAGCTTCCCCAACCAAAAACAAGAAAAATTCAATCAAATTCCATATCAATACAGTCGAATTTGATATGAAATTGATGAAAAATGATATTGAACAAAAACAACCAAATACCTCAACAAATCATGAGCACTAAGGCTCTGATACTATATTGTTGGTCCATTTGATCAATTTGCAGTACAAATGAGATGTTGATTCGATCAATATCATATACAAAAGATAACAAAGATGAATAACATTAAGAACAACCTCAATGTCAACAAATAAGAACAATAATGATCAATATTATCAATAATAACGAAACACAAGTGTATTTCATTAAGAAAACTCCTAACAAAGGTCTCTTGCAACAATGATAATCGATTAGGGTTTTTGCAAGGTTACCCACAATGAACAAGAGAATATCTATATATAGCAGTCCTAGTTTCGCAGACAGTTTTGCTGTCAGTGAATTTGTGTTGCTGAAACTATAGTATCGCCCGCCAGAAACAACAGTTTCGCTAGGTGAATTATCAACTAACTGTGAGCACTATAGTTTCGCTAATAGTTTCACTGGACTACAAAACTAAACAAAATGAACAACATTCAAATGTAAACTAACATTAAACCTATTATAAAATAACATAAACATAATCTAATCTAAGGTGAGTCCAACCTATACTTGATCTTGATGTAGTAAGGAGGATAACCCAGGTAGCGGTAAGGAAACCACGAGCGCACTGACATGTGTTGCTACTCCATCATGTATCTAATTGCCCTATCTTGGCGATCTAGTCAGCTCAGAACCATGTAATCATGTGCTTAAAATTGATATTCAGTCAGATACCGGCTAAGCAACATCTAAAGTTGGTACATCTTGTCCTACTCATCCATTCTTGTAAACAATTGGTCTTGTAGACCTAGCAAGTCAAATGGTGCAGGAGGAAACTCTCTAAAGGGACACTGTTGCAAAGGAATTTCATGGTGAGGCCAGTGGATATTTCTATGTCTGTGTGTTAGTGCAGCCATCTGGATAGTGTTTGCAGCTATAGAGCTCGTTGGATAGTGGATATTTCTATGTCTGTGTGTGGATATTTCTAGATGTATCCCAACCCATCTGATCGGCTCATCCCACTCAATAATGTTTGACTGCCTAAGCTCCTACAATCCAAGGACACCTATATCTGGCCCTCTAGTCATATGATGCTCTGGATAACAATCCAAAACACGCAAATGATTTGCAATTGATGTGACATAAGGGCTAAGATCCAACCTAGCTTGCAAGATTGAGGTCTCGTCGATTAATGATACAATATAAACCAAATAAGTCTACCTCCGTGACCTTATCCTTTCTATTTCTACCCATAATAGTACCCACTAGTAGACGATGAATGTACTTTAGAAACGGGTCAGTGATGGCTGATGCTACCATATTAGATTAAAAAGTACCATCACTAATCGATCTCCAAAACACACCCGGTACAGCTTGAGAAACCGTATGTTCCACATCCTTCTTAGCTTCATCCCTCAAAGCAAGCTCAAAACTTAGCACCCTAGTCTCATCCTTACTATACAACCTATCAACTACACCAAATTCTTCAACACTCATTTCATAAATTGTCTCGCTATGGAAAATGACACTGCATTGGCCCAACTGTACCTACTTGCCTTATATTTCAAAGTGGAATGATACTCCACTATTAGCTCTGAATATTGTGGCTCAACACTGTAAATAACAATTAGCACTTTGGGTCCCAAAAAATAATGGATTCTTTGAGTGCATTCAATTAGTTCATCAAGTTCTAATCAATTGTCTTATGTCTTAATAATTTCATTTTCTATAAACTAAAGAAATTTTCATGTTCCTAAGTTCCTAGTGAAAATTTGAGGAAAGTCTGACCTATCAATCCCTTTGGTTCTCTGGAATAGGTTGATAATCTGGGTACGGGACCATATGATGTGCATCATATCTAATGGTCCTGGTAATAACATAAGCATGTGGTTGGTCCTCAACAACTCACCTAGCTCTGCGTTTCCCTGATCGTGAGGAACCTGCACCTTTATCCATACTCGAGAGTTGAAAAATATTTATTAATCAGCAGAGATGTTACGAAAACTTACACAACTTTATAGCATTTCTTTTGTAGTCATTGGAACAAAACATATTAAAAGGAAATAAAAATGCTAAGCAAAGAAAGTCAAACAAATATAAAAACCCAAAACAAAAGAAATTAAAAAATAGTTAAAAAATGCTAGATCAGGTTTCTCCTGCTTGAATGGAGATTGAGTACAAGCAAGAAGGACCTGATTTAGGCAAACACCTAAAACCTAAGCAAAACCTCAACAAATTTGAACTCATTATCATCACGTTGACAATACACACATTTAAGTTTCCACACCATTTGTATGTTTTGCATTGGAAGATTTTATCATAATGATCCACAAATCACAAACCAAGTTACTTCCAAAATACTAATATATCAACCCATTTGTCAAACAATTTGTCTTAAAGTAACAAAATTTAAACAGTTTAGCACAAGTCAAACATCATCAACATATGTCAACTCACAACCATGCCTAAACTACTAAAAAAACCAGTGTCACCCATAATGTTAATTTCTTAATTTATATGAACAATATTTAAAATTAAGTTTAAACCGGGCATAATAATCTTCTACCAACCATACCCATAATTAATTTAACATGAAATCCCAATTTCATCCAACAAGCACTTCTAAATTCAACTTCAATTTCAAGAAATTTCATTCAATGTCAACAATTAACCTATTCAAATAGTGAGAAACCAAGTAATAACCAAAATAAACTAAGAATTAAAAAAAAACAATCCAAGCAAAAACATAAACTTAGAAGTGGAAGAAACATACCTTTTGCTCAAGTAAAATAGAACAAGAACAAGAAATTGAAAAGCTAGTTTTAAATCTTAACTTTATGAATGAGTTTGAGGAGATTGAGTGAAAATTTGTGAAAAGGGGTTGAGAAATGGCTGAAAGGGATTGTTGGTGGTGGTTTGGTGTTGGTGAATAGTTGTGGTCGAGTGGCAGTGAATGGTGGTGATGGTGAAAGTTTTGTTTGAGTGGAAGGGATGAGAGTAATTGTGGGGTTGATGGGTGATGGTGGAAGGTTGATGGTGATAGTTTGATGAGGGTTAAATAAAGAAGAATAGTAGTAAGGGTCGGTTGTGTGAAAAAGGGAGTGGATTTTTGTGGTTGAGGTTGAAAGTAATATTTTCTCTCAAATAATGGCCCCTGTGCGATACGCGCAGGAGAGGCCTTCTTTTACATGTATCACATAGACTATGATGTTGACCATTTTAATTTCATCTCTGCGATTTGCACAAATTGTGGTACCCATCTATGCGTCTTGCAAAGATTAACTTTTTCATAAATTTTGGGGATTTTTACTTAGGAATTTTTTTAAGTCTCAACTTTTCACGAATTTCACCTCTTAAAAATGTCCAATTTCTTGTTTTGATTATAGTAAACCTGGAACTTGGTTCCTTCTAGAATCTCTCTTCAATTCTACATGAATTCCTACGAAACACAATCAAAACTAACAATAGCACCCGAAAACACAAGAATAATAACACTAAACACACAAGTAAACTAAAATCAAATAAACATGAAACTTATACAAACTTTACATTTGGGAATTAGCCCAAAAGCAATTTCCCACTTGTTAGACCTTAAGAACATTAAGGATGGCTACATCCTCCTTGGTCTCATTCTCCATGGACTCTCCTATGTAATGTTTCAATCGATGCCCATTCACTTTCGATAAACTACCGGAGAAGTCTTATATTTCAATCACACTATATGGAAACACCTGTTTCATTGTACATGGTCCTTCCCACTAAGATTTAGGCTTTCCCAAGAATAGTTTCAATCTCGAATTATATAACAACACTCTATCCCCACACTTGAATTCTTTCACCTCTTTCAACTTCCTATCAGGCAATGACTTCGTTCTCTCCATACAACTCCAAGCTCTATCATATGCTTCATCTCTTAGTTCCTCTAAGTCACTTAACTAGAGATACTGGTTCTTAGCTGCCTTAGACAAATAAAGGTTAACTACCTTAAGTGCCCAAAATGCTTTATGCTCTAACCTTACTAGTATATGACACGTATTACCATAAACTATCCTAAAAGGTGTAGTCCCTATAGGCATTTTGAATGTTGCTCAAAAGGCCTATAGTGCATCATTTAGCAAATCCAACCAATCCTTATGATTTGTTCCGATTGTTTTTTTCTAAAATCCTCTTAATCCTCCTATTTGCATTTTCTACTTGACCACTAGTTTAGGGATGGTAGGTGGTGGATAATATATGTGTAACTCCATAACGTGCTAACACTTTCTCTATTTGGGCATTACAAAAATGTGTTACTCTATCGCTAATCAGTTCCCTGGGAGTACTAAACCGACTAAAAAACTTCCTCAGAAACAATAGGACCACTCTTGCATTATTAGTGGGTAATGCTTGAGCATTAAAACACTTGGATACATAGTCTATGGCCAGAAGAATGTACCTATTTCCTCTAGACGCGCAAACGAACCCATAAAATCTATACCCCAAACATCAAAATCCTCTACTATATGAAATCGGTTTTGGGGTTTTTCATTACGCTTAGAAATGTTATTAGACCTACCAATACCCACAATCTAACACTATTTTTGTTGTCTATGATGACCCATGATGACCTCCTATCAAACCCTTATGGTAATGCTTAATGATCTCCAATCCTTCCTCTCTACTCATGCACCTCCTCAATAACCTATCAGCACTCACACGATATAAGTAAGGCGGATCCCATAGGTAGTGCTTAGCATCTAAAAACAACTTCTTTCGTTGTTGAGAAGTTATTCCTCCAATCACTATAACATTGGCTAAGTAATAAGCCAAATCAGAAAACCATGGCATACCTTCGTCCTCTACTCTAATGTACTTCAAGTCCTCATGGAAAATCTGTCCCCAATGGCCTCCTCACTTATCTCCTCTCTATTCAGATCCTCTAGTCATGAGAGGTGATCTACTGTTAGATTCCCACCTGCCTTATTATCCTTAATCTCGATATTAAACTCAGAAAGAAGTAAGATCCATCGTATGAGTCACGGTTTGGCATCTTTCTTTCTGAAAAGATAGCACAAAGCTATATAGTTAGTGTACACAATGGTCTTACAAAGCATAGATAGGATTGGAACTTGTCTAATGCGAAGACAACTGCAATAAGCTTCGTCTCAGTAGTAGTATAATTCTATTGATCTTCGTTTAGTTTCTTACTCGCATAATAGATAGGTTGGAAGTGTTTATCCTTCCTCTATAATAGGACTGTTTTGATTGCATAGTCACTAGCATCACACATCACCTTGAAGGGTAAACTCCAGTCAGGTGCCACAAGAATAGGGGTGCTCGTAAGCTACTCCTTCAGAAACTCAAATGCCTTAAGATTTTCCTCGTCAAAGAAAATGAAACATCCTTCTCAGATTAGCGGGTCATGGGTGGGGTGATTTTTGAGAAATCATGAATGAATATACAATAAAATCCCGGATGACCTAGAAAACAACGAATGGATTTCACATTTGTTGGTGGAGGGAGTCTATAGATGGTATCTATCTTAACCCTTTAAACTTTGATACCCTTATATGAAGTCTTGTGCCTAATAACAATTCCCTTAGTTACCATAGAGTGACATTTCTTCCAATTCAACATTTAGTTTGTCTCTACACATCTCCTTAACATCCTCTCTAAATTCTTTAAGCAATGATCAAATGAGCTCCCAAACATAGAGAAATCATCCATAAACACTTCCACGGATTTCTCTATCATGTCTTGGATGATAGCCACCACACACCTCTAAAAAGTGGCTGGAGAGTTACATAACCCAAACGACACACAACGGTATGCAAAAGTCCCGTGTGGGCTTGTAAAAGTGGTTTTATCCTGATCCTCCAGTGCAATGGGAATCAGAAAATAACTAAAGAAACCATCTAGGAAACATCATAACTGCTGCCTGGATAGATGCTCCAACATCTTATCAATGAATGGAATGGGGAAATGGTCTTTCATAGTCGCTTCATTCAGCTTTCTGTAATTGAAACAAAATCTCCATCCGGTGATTGTTCTTGAGGGGAACAACTCATTCTTATCATTCATGATTACTGTCATCTCCCCTTTCTTTGCACTGACTTGAATTAGGCTCACCCAAGTGAACTCAAAAAATGGGATATATCAATCCTTCAATAAGGAGCTTGAGAACCTCCTCCTTTACCACTTCTATCATGTTAGGTTGAGTCTCCTTTGTCTCTGAAAAATAGGCTTATACTCATCCTCCATGAGTATTTTATGCATGAAAAAGGAATAGCTGATGCCCATAATGTCAGTGAATTTGCATGCAATCACCTATTTGTGCTCCTTGAGCACTTCAATCAACTTTCTTTTCTCCTCCTCCTTTAGATGTTAAGATATGATGACGAGTAAACCTGCCTCACCATCTAGAACTGTGTATTCTAGATGTGATGGCAACTCCTTCAACTTTAGTGATGAGGATGCTTCTATTAAGGCTTCCTCCCCTCCTTAGTAACATCTCCAACAAAAAACACATCTAGATAGTGAGGAATCTTAGTGACCAAGTAGTTAAGTCTAGGATCGAGTTTAGATGAGGAAACTATAATTCTACCAAAGGCTTCACCTTCTATCTCAACTTCCTGGTTCTCCTCATCGAGTTTAGATGTGGCATTAGATTTGTTCCCCTGATGTAGTCCAATCAATGATTAATATAAGAAAATAATTCGTAAAGAAAATAGAGTGAATCATCTTGAATGCCAGAATAGTTCATCACCTTAGAGACATCAAAAGTGATGGTTTCCACCCCCACACAAAGTGTGATCTTACCTTCATGGGCATCAATCAATGTCTTAGTTGTGCATAAGAAGGGGCGTCACAAAATGAGAGCGACCTATCGTCAACTATAAGGATTATTGAAAGGCTGATGATCTCAAAAAGACTAAGTATTTCTTTCATGCATGCACTTAGTACAAAGTAGAAGTTGCTTCGGAAGTTTTACACCCTGCATCAGGAATACTCTAAGTGTAAAATATTCTGAAGCCAAGACTAATATCTTTCGAAGCCAAAAGTGAAGTATTTCGAAGCTTCAAAGACAAAGTCTTTTGAATTCAATGGAGTGAAAACATATTTCTTTCAAAGACTTTGAAGAACATGCTTTCTTTGATGTACTTTTCATAAAGCTGGTCAACTTTTCGCTGTAAATCTGAAGACTTACCAACTTATACAAGTTGGTGAATGGTTCATGCATTTTGTTACTATACATTGAGGTCTTGATTCTATAACTTTCTACTTTATGTACTTTTATCCTTTTTGTAATAT
Source organism: Flaveria bidentis (assembly GCA_018326385.1). Lineage (NCBI taxonomy): Eukaryota > Viridiplantae > Streptophyta > Magnoliopsida > Asterales > Asteraceae > Flaveria > Flaveria bidentis. The sequence goes on from BJCM01084100.1 coordinate 13,115, forward strand.
GTTAGGATATGAGCTATGGCATGTCATAGTCACTAGTCAAAAGGCAGATTTGGCTTTAGACTCGACATTGATGTTGTTGTCTAGATCAATGTTTCTAGATGGCCTTCTAAGTATAGCTGGCTGTAGGATATATAATATAGTGTCTCAAGTCGTTGTAAGTTATTGTTATGCTTACTTGTAATCGAACTTGAGAAACAATATATTGCAATCTTGAAAACAAAATATCTTTGTTGTTCTTAAGTTTTTGTTTCTTGCTTACTTGTGTTCAAAGTATCATAATCAAAGTCCTAGTTCTCTATTTGATCTGTTAAGTGTTCTAAACACTCTCCTGATTATGAGAATAAGTGCATTGACCATTCCTTAAATGGTCATGTATCAACTTCCATGTCAAGGATGACAGAATCAACGGGGAACACTCATTTGTCTACTTTCACCAAAAACTTCTCCATAATGCCCTGTGGATATTTGACAGATCGATCAGCTAAAGATATGCTCTTGCACGTTGGAGTTGGACATCCAATGTCTAGTTTCTTGTAAATCAAGTAAGGCATCAAATTTATGCCAGCACCAATATCAACCAACGCATGGTTCATAGTAGAACTACCAAACAAACACTAGATAGTGAAAATACCCACATCTATGAATTTCTCTAGTAGTTTACTCTGCACCACCACAAAACAATGCTCATTCAAGGTAACGATTGAGAGGTCATCCAGCTTTTTCTTGTTGGAAAGAAGAACCTTAAGAAATTTGGCATACTTAGGCATATACTAGAATGCCTCTACAAATGGAAGATTGATTTTTAGTTGTTTGAACAACTCTAGAAAGTGTCCATAATCCTTAGTGAAATTTCCTTCATCAGATGATTAAGATATGGAACTCGGCTCAAATCTATCTCAGGATTTATCTTCTTTACTTCAACATTCTTTTTCTCTATTACTTCCTCGTGTGGAGACTCAAGGCTCGGTGCGGTAATTGTTGGGTCTAGCCGTTTTGTGCCCCTTCTGGAGTTTCGATTTCAATGTCCTCATCCACTTCCTCTTCTTCTCGTGTCACAGGCTTCTCCTGTTTGCCTCCTCTGCTACTTCATGTCGTCACTGCTTTTACAGTCGCATTGGGATTCAGTAGAGTGCTTTCTGAGAAGGAACCTATAGGTCAATCTTCTAATTTATTAGCTATGTCACCTATGAAACACTTCAAATATAGGAAAATGGATTGCTAACTCTTCAGCAGAACGTCATGGTCAACTAACCTTTTTTGAGTTTCTTGATCTTTATTTATTAGTTGAGGGAGTAGCTGAGTCTGGGTTGCGAGTATGTCCTTTAACTCCTTGTCCATGTCCTTATTAGCACCTGTACTAGTGCCTGAATCTCCTCCACCCGACTGATTTTGCCTTTGCTGAAAACCTAGTGAGTTCCCCCTAGATCTCCAACCAAAGTTAGGGTGACCTCTCCAACCCTGATTATACGAACTAGAATATGCACCGCTCGAACCCCTACCCTGACCACTCATGAAATCAACTTGCTTCTAACTCATAATGGAACACTCTCTCGTATCACATCCACCTCTACAAACCTCGCACTTATTAAAACTCATTTTCATGTCTTGGATTTTTTGTTGCATAGCTGCTAGGGTAGCAGCCTCACTAGTATTAGTTGTGATAATAAACACCCCTTGAAAAGGAAGCGCGAGCTCTATTAGTAAGAATGGAATTCCTAGTTTACGGAACCTGTTTCTCAGCCAATTCAAAACTCTCAAACATCTCTTCAAACTCTTTTATAGTCTTCTTCTCTATAATGTGTCCTCCTACAACAGTATTGAACATGAATTGAGTTTCATAAGTGAGACCATTGTAAAATGTCTCGACAAGTACCCTCTCGGTCAACCCATGTTGAGGGCATCTACTATGAAGCGTGTTGAAACGTTCCCATGCCATGTAGTAAGGTTCATCAGGATCCATGCGAAATAAATGAATCTTCTTCGTATGTTGGGCGGCTTAGACGATAGATAATACTTTGATTAGGAATTTTGTTTACAAGTCAGCCCAAGTAGTGATGGAATCCTAGGGTAATATGTTGAGCCATGAGGCAACTTAACCATGCAGAGTGAACGAGAAGAGATGATAATAGATGTCACATTCTGTCACACTAGAAATGTTAAAGATGTCATAGATACGAACTAAACGTGAGACATCCTCATCATTCAGTACATGCAATTGGGTACCATGGGTGATTTAAACATGACATATGAAGGAATCTACTAGTTGTTCGCATTGTTAATCATGGGAAAGTTGATCGACAATCTGCCTCCGGTGAAACCATCCGAAGCTCTCTAGTGAATGGTATGCCTTGTGGGGTTAGCATAACCAATTGGAGTTAACTCAGGAAAAGGAATAGAACATACCTTAAAATTTAAGAGTGCATGTGAACGTGCACAAGGTAGAGTGTGCCTCTTGTGATACTTTCCTTGAGGATCTGAAAACTGATGTGATCCTTTCGAATGGGTGTGTGGCATGCAATAGAATAGAAAAATAGAATAAAAAGATCTAAGAAGAAATAAGAGAAAAACTAAAAAAAGAAATTTACTTACTCTAGGCTAAAAAATAAACTTTGAAAACAAATGAAAACTCTTAACCAAAACTTAATCTAACCAAATCTAAAAAACTCTAAACTTAAGTGTTCCTGATAATAGAAAACTTGATGTTCACAAAATGATCTAATCAAAACAACCAAAATTACACTCAATCTAGAAACTCAAATTTAACCCAAGAAAACCTAGACCTAGATATGTAGATAGGCAAGTGAACCTAATCAAATATAGACAAGACTAAGGAAGACCATAATCTAACCCTAGAGACACTATAATAGAATAAACTAGACTCGGAAAGGACAAAACAAAAATAGATTTAATAATGGGGGAAAGATTTTCTATTTTATAAGGAACCTAGATAAATAAAAAATTACTTTTAATTAATTGATTAAGTGCTCGACTTACCAACTAGAACACGAGAAACAAAAACTCTTAGAAAATCAAGAAGAACAAAGATACTATGTAGGTGAATCCTATTTGTGAACTTTGAAGTTCAAATGGCTATTGAACTATTGTGAAATCGGGATATAATGAAACAAACTTCTAAGATACTTACTGGATCCTAGATCATTCTTAGGATGTGACCAAAAGGCGAACCTAGAAGATGAGTGAAACTACCAATTAGTCAAATTCCTGCTAAGTCTCTTTGATTACACTTGAGTACCTGGTTGATAGATAATCTCTTAATCTAACTAACCAAATTCTTTGATAACACTTAAGTACAAAACCCTGCTGTGGATGAGAAGTGAATACTTGCTAACGCTTAGCAGGAGATTCAGGTTGTGTTGTCTCAAATGGTTCAACCTTAATCTCCACTTCCTGAGGGACCTGACTTGTAAGGGAGTGTAAGTCAACAAGTTCACCTCTCTGAATCTTCTGCTTGATCACCCTTATATGCTCATCCATAGTGGATAGAGACATGGGTCCAAGTATCATTTCAGAGAATCCATACAACTTCAAAAAGCTCATCATCCTCTACCTATCAATAGACTTCTTCGTACTCTTTTGGATGATGGGTCGTGGCTTTGCAGCCTATTCCCTTAACTTCCCCTTAGTGTTCTTTCTTTCTATGACTAATTCAAGTTCAATCTGTTTGAGGTACTCAAACTCAATGTAATCAAAGGGTATGGGAATAAGTGTATCAGCCTGATAGTGGCTTGTGGCACTTTGGTAGTTGATCATGTTGATCCTATCAGTTTCTTTATCTAGCTGAGGTTCTTGTGGAGCCACATCCTCATGTACAATAACTTTCTTGAACTGGGGAGAGAGTGGGAACATGCTAGTAGAGTCCTTTTTGTCTTCTTTCTTCTTTGATTTGAAGAAGTTATTTTGCATCCTCTCCCTCCTTTCTTTCCTTTGACAATTCTATGTCAGCCAGTTCGTTTAATTCATCTACAGGGAGGGATATGATATTATCAATATCATAGTTCCTGGTATGTAAGTAGCAAATACCGACTGCCCTCAACTCATCATCCTGGGTGTTTGGCCTGGGGGCAGCCCTAATAGCAGCTTCCATGAATCTTGCAGACCTATTAGAGGAACTTTCTCCCCATAGCTTCCTCTTCCTCTCTCTCTTTTGTCCTCCTCAATCACCTCAGAAGACAATTTTATTTTCCCTTCGTCACCCACAGACCTTTGTGACTCAAGGTGGAGAGAGATTTGGCCTTCATTGCTTGGTGTAGCTTCCAAGATCTTGCCAGAGAGAGGTTGTGATGCACTTTCACCAGCAGGTGCTTCACTAAGGAAATGAATTACTAGTTGTGGATATGACTGGGCTCTTAGGATCTACCACTGGGCCTTCAGTCAGGGATTCCCCTTCAAAGCTAATCTTAGGGTCTGCCATAACATCCAGTTGACTAATACTATTACCTAATTGCCTTTGCCTCCTTCTAAGTCTGAACTCTTCAATAATTCTGTCTTGTATACTTTGAGCCAGCTTGTCAGCTTGTCTAGATTGGCTTGGGTTGACAAGTGGCATGCTTATAAAGTCAAGACCTTGATAGTAGTTCATGGTCTGAAAGTTAAAGACTTCTTTCTACTCTTGAACTCTTTGAAGAATAAGGGCTCCTCTGTTGGCATCATACATCCACCCTATGATGTAGTTGGAAGTCCTTTGTGGTGGAGATGGCACTACCCTTGGTATCCATTCCTGCAAGATTGGTGTTTGTCACTTAAAGACAATGTTTTCTCTCAAACTCACCTAGAACAACACTCGGGTATATGAAGAATCAATAAGAGTTGATCACAATATAGAAAGTAATAAAGAACACAGAAAGATAATTTTCAAGATACTTTTATATATTGATTCTCAACTCAAAATACAAG
>BJCM01084101.1:0-29682 GCA_018326385.1 Flaveria bidentis
CGATTTATATTTAATATTGACAAAAGTGACATAATATTTTAATCGACTCCTTTTCAGTTTAAAGGAATTCACAGACATCTTTTTTTGAAAATAAAATCATACTCGATACTAAAATATTTCTTACCATCCCAGGTTTACGACACTCACGATTTATCTTTATAATATAGCATTCGAGAAACTTCATTTACTTTTTTGGCTTTAGTATTATCAAGTTTTCTTCAACAAAATGTATTTATTTTTTATTATATTTTTGAACTTTCATCATCTACGATTATGATTTAACCTATCATTATCTACAATTGTGATTTTGGATTAATATTATTTTACATTATTTTTTTAAAGATTATCTACTTCACAAGTCAATCTATAAAAAGATATTATATGTTTTTATTTTTTAAACTTTTTATCTTTTTTTGACGTGTACTGTCATATTATTATTACTATTATTACTACTATTATTATTATTATTATTATTATTATTATTATTATGTTTGATAGGAGTTCGTTTGATATGTACAAATTGTTTTGGTGTATCTGAAATTAATATTGAAAATCATATTTTTATTTCACAGTTGGCTTTGACAACTTTAGACAAAAGTTTTTTTTTTAATTTCAAAGAAGACAGTTGTTGTTATCAGTATGTTATGCAATGACAACAAAACAATAGTCAATGATAATCGATATACAAAGTTAGTTTGTTTTTAAACATGGATAATGATCAGCTCTATGTTGTATTATCTCGAGTTAAAAATAGATAGATGTTAAAATTATTAATATTAGATAATGATGGAAAAATAAACAACAAAACCCTAAATATTTTATACAAATAAATTTTTGGATGTTTATGAATTTGAAATATTATTTTTCATGTTTAATTTAATTTGTTTTTTAATTAAAGTTTTTATTTATAAATTTATTTCATTCCATATTATACACATTTAGATGTGTAAATATTAATATATAAAACATACTAATGTTAGATATAGCTAACGTTAAAAAATTATACATAAAAATCAATATACAAAATATTATCAATAACAATATAATTTACACACCTTTTTAAATAATAATAATATTTTTTGATTAAACCCGTGTAACTTTAGTCTAGTTTAAATATATACGAAGACCGTACCGTAGATGTTGGGTATAGACTGCTTATGGTAAACCGGAAACGCAAACTTCGGGTTGGGTTAAAAGTTAAAAGCACGTAAAGGAGTTAGTGGAGTTGTGAGTTGTGACTAGTGTATTTCTTTCTTTCTTCTTAGAAAAGGTCAACTCCCTCTCTCTCATTTTCAAAACACCTATCACTCCATCACTTTAACTGTAAGTAGTATTTCTTTTCTCCATATTCCTAACAAATTCATTAAGATCTACCTAATCCTCGATTCAATACACAGCAAATCGGACGATCGGAGTGAAGTCAGATCCCGATTGTTTGATGCTACGCACGAAGTTGCAGAAGATCTTCAGTTGTTGTGATTTGCTTTTTGGATTGATGTCATTTTGAGCAACGAAGAAGTGATTCGCTGAAGAAGTAGATATGGAGAGTTATTTGAGTGATAATTTTGAGGTGAAGCCGAAGAACTCATCGGAGGAAGCTTTGGAGAGATGGAGGAAGCTGTGTTGGCTGGTGAAGAATAAGAAACGGCGGTTCCGTTTTACGGCTAATCTCTCCAAACGTTTCGAAGCTCGTGCTATTCAACGATCTAATCTGGTTCTTCTTTCTCTTTCGCATCTGTTTTGTTGTCTGTGAGCATATTGTGTTGTTGCTGTTTTGCTTTTTGTGTTGAGTTTAAAGTGAATCTGGCGAACTTTAGTTGTGTAGTTGATTAATTCAGTTGATTAGGCTTCTTATTCTAGTAGGTAGCATTTGGAATCACATCACACTTTGTAAAATTTTATATTATCAAACAAATCTAATAAGCTGCAGGTACTCCTGTAATGCAAAAAGTCGTGACTTAGGTTTATCAACTATGAAGCGTTGGATAATACTCTTTCTCCTCTTTGTTTACAACCATGATTTGAAGGAATAAGTTTTTTTGTAGTTGAACAACTTCATAATAGATACATCTATCAGATGGGGGGGGGGGATGGATCTAGCTATAACAGGGCTTCAATAGACAAAAGCCTCATACAAGGAAATTTATTCAAGAGGAAACTGCTTGGAAGTAGTTTTAATGATTGATTACTCATAAGTTATGTATTTTAGGTTGGAAGTAATGTGTGCAATAGATGCGTGGAAGTAATGTGTTAAATAGAAAGATCAAAACAGGAATTATTTGGAAATAGCTTAAAACGTGATACATTAGGGTGGTTGAACACCGAGTTTTCCTTAGATTTACTTCTAATGATTTCTGACACGTGAAATCTGAACTTGATATTGCTGAACTGGGGTTTCCTGAGTTGACGTATCTGTTTACGGTGGTTGTATATTTTATCAAACAAAGCTTGTGTGGATCTAACTTTAAACTGAGATTTATTTGGTAGAATGAAGATGTGTATGTTGGTGTGTGATGCTTTCTACTTATAAATCCGCTTATATATAAAATCAAGCATGCTCATTACATTACATTCAAGTGATTCTAGTATGAGTGCTCTTGTGTTGAGACTTGTTTAGGGTAACCTATAGACCTTGAAGTTGAATCCCACTATTCTGTACTTCCCAATGATTCACCATGGATACAAAGTGGATGTACCACAGCTCACAAAAGCTTTATATCTTTGGGTTTGTGCTTATGTATACTAAAAGTAAAAATTAATATATAATACTGGTAACATAGAGTGATAGAGAAGCTGAACATCTAACACTCTGTGGATCTTATTCCTGAAGATTTGGCTGATTTCTATATTGATAACATAGAGTTTGATAAAGTTTGAGATCTGTGAAACACAATCCTTTGGCAACCACCTTATATAAACTTCTGCAGTTCTGCTTGATGTAATCCATGCTCTGTTGCTTTGGAGAATATGAATTTATATATGCTGGATAGCTGTAGTTTGTAATTGAACAGTTAGTCATGTGTATATGTGCTGACACTTGTAGTTTAATTTCTAAAACAAAACGTTGGTAGTAGAGTAACGTTATGCTGGATTATGATCCTCTACAAAATTTACAATAATTTGCAGAACGATACACTGTTTTTTCAGGATATATTGCTGTAATGGCTTTCCGTTATGTATTTCAAACTGTTATCCTGCCTTGAAGAGGTTTTTGTTCTTATGATGCATTTAAACATGCAGGAGAATCTAAGAACCTTGATGCTGGTTTCACATGCAGCAATACAATTTCTCAGTGGTATGCATCTCAAAAATTTAATGAAGAATCATCCCTTACATTATTGTAGAGCTGCAGAGTCTTCATGTTAACCTTTTCCTGAATTCTTCCAGGTATAACCTACAGTGTACCTGAGGAAGTCAAAGCTGCGGGATTTCAAATTGGTCCTGATGAATTAGGATCAATAGTTGAAGGCCGCAATTCAGAGAAGCTGAAAGCTCATGATGGGGTTGAAGGTATTGTGAAAAAGATCTCCACGTCAACGACCACTGGAATTTCTACTTCAGAGGATTTACTTAACAAAAGAAAAAACATTTATGGAATTAATCAATTTACTGAAAGCCCATCAAAAGGTTTCTTAGTTTACGTATGGGAAGCCCTCCAAGACACAACGCTAATGATACTTGGTTTGTGTGCATTTGTATCTTTGGTTGTTGGCATTACAATGGAAGGATGGCCAAAGGGTGCCCATGATGGTCTTGGGATTGTTGCAAGCATTTTACTGGTTGTATTTGTTACTGCCACAAGTGATTATCGACAGTCTTTACAGTTTAAAGATCTGGATAAAGAGAAAAAGAAAATTACTATTCAAGTCACTAGAAATGACTGCAGACAAAAGATTTCAATATACGAGCTTCTTGTTGGTGACATCATTCATCTTGCTGTTGGAGATCAGGTCCCTGCTGATGGACTATTTGTTTCTGGCTTTTCATTACTGATAAATGAATCAAGTTTAACAGGAGAAAGTGATCCGAAAACTGTAACTGCTGAGAATCCGTTCTTATTATCTGGAACTAAAGTTCAAAATGGTTCATGTAAGATGGTTGTTACTACAGTTGGAATGAGAACCCAATGGGGAAAGTTAATGGCAACCTTAAGTGAAGGTGGAGATGATGAGACCCCGTTACAAGTTAAATTAAATGGAGTAGCAACAATTATTGGGAAAATTGGATTGTTTTTTGCTGTTATTACTTTTGCAGTTTTGGTGCAAGGATTGTTTGTACGCAAGATGCAGGATGGTTCCCACTGGACATGGTCTGGAGATGATGCCCTTGAGATGCTTGAATACTTTGCTATTGCAGTTACAATTGTGGTGGTTGCAGTGCCGGAGGGATTACCGTTAGCGGTAACGCTAAGTCTAGCATTTGCCATGAAAAAGATGATGAATGATCGAGCTCTTGTTCGCCACCTGGCAGCTTGTGAAACCATGGGATCTGCCACCAATATCTGCAGTGACAAAACCGGTACCCTTACTACAAATCACATGACACTTGTAAAAGCTTGGATTTGTGGAGAAATCAGAGAAGTGAAATCAGCTTCAACATTCTATTCTACGATTCCTGATTCTGTTGTTGGAATGTTAGTTGAATCGATTTTTAATAATACCGGTGGAGAAGTGGTTAAAACTGAGAAGAACACTACTGAAATTCTTGGTACACCAACTGAAACAGCTCTTTTGGAATTTGGTCTTATGCTCAAAGAAAAACAAACAGAACTTCAAAGCTCAAAGCTGGTCAAAGTCGAGCCGTTCAATTCTGAAAAGAAACGTATGGCAGTCGTTCTAGAACTCCCTGATGGATGTTTCCGTGCCCACTGTAAGGGTGCGTCTGAAATTATTTTAGGTGCATGTGATAAAGTCTTGAATGAAAATGGTGAGTTTGTTACTCTTGATGAAGAGTTGATCAATCATTTAAAAAATACAATCGAACTTTTAGCCAATGAAGCTCTTAGAACTCTTTGCCTCTGCTATAAGGAATTGGGAAATGAATTCAATTCCAAAGATCCAATTCCATTTGAGGGGTATACTTTAATTGGGATTGTGGGTATCAAAGATCCTGTTCGTCCAGGTGTGAAGGAATCTGTTGCAATTTGCAGATCGGCTGGTATTACTGTGCGTATGGTTACAGGTGATAATATAAACACTGCAAAAGCTATTGCTAGAGAATGTGGGATACTAACAGATGATGGAATAGCCATTGAAGGTCCAGACTTTCGTGAAAAGACTGAGGAAGAGTTGTTTAAAATCATTCCTAAAATTCAGGTGACTGTGTGTTCCTTGATGTCATTTTTTTTTCACTTATTTGATTAAACTTATATATTTTTCAAACCCTACAAGGTGATGGCAAGATCTTCTCCCATGGATAAGCATACACTTGTGAAACACTTGAGAACTACATTTGAGGAGGTTGTTGCTGTGACAGGAGATGGTACAAATGATGCTCCAGCACTTCATGAAGCAGATATTGGACTTGCAATGGGAATTGCAGGGACAGAGGTAATGATTCAGTTATTCTAGAGTCTAGACTCTTATCGAATGAAGTGTTATTCAGATCTGATAGTTTATTGCTATAATTTTGTTACGCGCTTGAATTTTCAGGTGGCAAAAGAGAGTGCTGATGTGATCATTTTAGATGATAATTTCTCTACAATTGTGACAGTGGCAAAGTGGGGTCGCTCAGTTTACGTGAACATACAGAAATTTGTTCAGTTTCAACTGACGGTGAATGTTGTTGCTCTAATTGTCAACTTTTCTTCTGCCTGTCTAACAGGTAATCTTGCAATGATCCTTTAAGGCTCCCTGTTAATATTTATTTTTAATTTTTAATTTTTTATGATTTGCAGGAAGTGCTCCTCTGACTGCCGTTCAGCTACTATGGGTAAACATGATAATGGATACACTGGGAGCACTTGCATTAGCCACTGAACCTCCCACAGACGAACTAATGGAGCGATTACCAGTTGGACGAAAAGGAAACTTTATAACAAATGTTATGTGGAGGAACATTATGGGACAATCATTTTATCAATTTGTGGTGATATGGTACATTCAGACTCGAGGAAAAACATTTTTTCGTCTTAACTCAGATGATGATTTGGTTCTCAACACACTTATCTTCAATTCGTTCGTCTTCTGCCAGGTTCGTTAAATAAAAAAGTATAAACTAAGTAAATAAATCAATCTTTTTGTGTTTTATTTATGTTTTTGGTAATGCAGGTGTTCAATGAGATCAGCTCCAGGGAGATGGAGAAAATAGATGTATTTAAAGGAATACTAAAAAACTATGTGTTTCTGGGTGTTTTAACAAGCACAGTCATCTTTCAGATCATAATTATTGAATTTTTGGGTACCTTTGCAAACACAAGTCCTCTGACTCTTCCCCAGTGGTTTGCAAGTGTCGTCATCGGTTTTCTAGGCATGCCTATTGCTGCTGCTGTGAAGATGATTCCTGTTGGGTCCAGATAGAATATCAAATTAGGTTACAGACACATTTTAGACGTGCTTTTATTATATCTTTTGAGCTTTTTACGCCAAACTATTTGTGAAATACAAATTTAAGCTTTGGTTTGATATATTTTGATCTCATCATGGTTGAAATTACATTGAACTCTTGATGGCTTATGATAGTTTGATGTGGAACAAGAATTACAAAGAGTTAGTGCGAACATACCATTTCTACTTTTACTTGTTGCAGCCTCTTCTTTTATCGTATTAGTAGTATTTCTCCTTTCCAATCAAAAATCAAATAGTTCCATTGATTTGATGATTTTAAGGTACACTGAAAACTTAGGGGTGCGTTTAACAAATCTTGTATAACTTCGTCAGTTATTTGTGTTAGATGCCCACTAAAAAGGTATTGATTGTTGTCACTAGCTCTACAGTTCATATAGTTCTGACTTAAAAGTTAACATTTTTGACAACGGGTTTGACAACGGGTTTGATACCAAAACTTATATTTGGCACCAAATATTAAAATACATTTAACACTTTCAGCTATGAGGGAGCATAGAATGAAATTAGAAGTAAACCATATTAACCAAACCAAATCAAAACAAATGGTATGGATATATGTCCTAACTGATTTTTTGGTCCAAGTTGCTTTTACCCATAATTAGAAAACCAAAACATATATGCATGTTTTGTTAATGCGCTATTTTTTATAGATTTTGGTTTCATTTTAGTTCATATATATATATATATATATATATATGTATTAGACACATATGTGTGTAGTAGTGTGTGAACCAGTGTGTTGTGATGAGTTTGTTGATATTTGTAGGGTTTGGTTTCAATGACTTCTACATTAGTATTCAGCTGACGGTTTTTTAAAGTTTGTATACGTAATTTTCAAATAACCTAGATTATAAATTTGTAGAAAACTTATTTTAATAAAGAATGAGAGAGGTAATAAAGAAAATATGGGTGTTTACTGTTTATGATCTACCAATGTATATTTTGGAATGTATGGTCACAAAAAGATGTTTTTATATTTGAAACATTAAAATTTATACAGACATGATATTGTTTTAAGTTTTATAAATAATAATTTATATAAATTTAAATAATAAGTTATAAATGATAACTCAGTGCTTGTGATATTTTTTATTGCTTTTACATTTAAAACATTATATTGTTATAAGTATTACAAATAATAATTTATATAAATTCAAATGATAGTTTATATAAATAATGCTTAAATAATAATTTATAAGTTGTTGTTGTCAATATTAATGAAATTGATTAAAGTCTATAATTTAGTGAAATTGATTAAACTCATCAGTTAAGGCTTAGTATGTTTAGACTACTTGTACAAAGCTTAAAGGAAAATTTAAATATTATGAAAGATTTTACAAAGAAATTAAATGTCAAAGTGTCTTACATTGCATCAAAAATACCAATTTTGTCCTTTCATCTTTATATAACTACTAGTGAGAATGTTTTTTGGTCAATCTATGTGATCATCTTTTCTTAAAACATTAATATTATAAAGTTATTATGTTTTTGGGTAACAATTCAACATAAATGTATATCAAATCTTGATGTTCATAATCTGTATGGTAAGGCATGCTATGATTATGAAGTTTATCTACCGTAAGAAACTATTAAAAGTTTTGTATTTTTTTGTTTTAAAAGCAATTCATTATTAAGTGTTTATCTTCAAGATAAAATGAAGTTTATGTAGTAAAAAACTTTCAAAAATATCAATCATACATTATTTATTTATAAAGTAGTATAATAATTTATTGAATTAACATAAAAAAAGAAATCATGAAGCTTATGAATTATCTTAGTAGTTAAACAGATGTGACATTAAGCGGGATAGATATGTCACGTCTATAATTTTTCATGACCTAAATATTTTTATATCTTTTATAATTTAACATAAACTTTTCATTTCAACTTTTGTTCCTTACACCTTTAATCTTTTACAATTTTTTTGTTTTAGACGAGTGTCTAAATTTTGAGACTTACACACTCTAACGCACGTGTATGGGTCAACTTTGTTATGCATATTTTTTTTCGTTTGATGATTCCATCACAAAGTGAGGGTCCTAGATTGAATTAGTTATTGGTTTAATGTTTTACATTTTACATGTGTTGTTTAACATTTTTATGTATACTTTTTATACGATTTTATTTTTTTCAATTTATTTCTTTTCTAAAACAAGATTTTCAGTTGTTGGTGGTTGCATGATATTTGTGCAACTTGGCATGGTTTTACGTCTTACGCCACAGGACTTAATACTATTTATTTATTTATTTTCAAAATCTCACTTTATTTTTCTAGAGATTCGTAAGACTGTGTAACTTCGTTAAATGATATACTATATCTCTTCCAAAAATATATCAAGAAAAAAAAAGCTTCAAAAGATTCATCAAATCTCCAACAAGTAGAAAAGTGTCGAACGTTTGCGGCTGAATTGAGTCTTCTAGAAGTAATCCAACGCGTAGGGCTTTCAATCAACCCAAATACGGCACCGTTTCACTCCCACAAAAGCAAACCTCTAACACCCACGAAATCTCCCCAATCCAACGGCCAGGATCTCACCGTAATCAACGGCCCAGATCTCACCGTAACATCAGAGTCATGTTCTTTCCCACACGCTATGCGAATATTCCGCACCATTCATCTTGAATATTACTCTCTTCACGGCATTTACAATCAAATAATACTCTCTTCACGCCATTTAGTCATTGAATTTGTTTGATGGACAGCTTCTCTTACGCTAATTCAACAACAATTCACTCAATTGCTTCTGTTTATTGTTATTATTCTTCAATTCGTTCGCACTTGTTCTTCAGAAGTTTTCTTGGTAGTAGTCAATCTTGTGTTTCCTGATAGCGATTTCAATCGGAGTTGGCACCGATGGGTAAACAGCGTAAGTGGTTCTTGTAAATTACACGGTTTTGTTCTAGTTCTTGGTTATTGGGGTCAATTGATTTTAGGGTTTCTTTTAAGTTTCTAGATTTGGCATGTAATTGGGTTTTCGTTGATGATCTTTAATGAGGGTTTTAGTTAACTTTTTGAACGGGTGTTTATAGTATTGAAGTAATTGATATTTAATGGGGGGTTTTAAGATGTTTGTTGTTTCGGTTATTGGGTTTTGCAGGTAGTTCACAGCGTAAGAATGCTGCAATGCTTGATAGTGATGACACCGATAGCGTGAGTTCGTCGTCGACGATTCGGTCTGATTATGTGATGGCTTCTGCCTTGGAGGATTTGCAGCTTGAAAAAGAAAGTGTGTTGGATCAGAGTTTAGATGCTTTGTATGAGAAAAGGTAATTTTCTGTTAATATATTTATGTTTTGAAAGTGATTATTGCTATATGGAGAATTAAAATTAGGATTAGATGATCGCATAATCATGTACTTCAAGTTAGGGATAATTAAGTTGATTATTGATGGCTTTAGATGTATTTAGAAAACTGAGTGATTTGAAACTATCTAAAAATGGATACTTTCGTCTCATCGCTAAAGTGTGATCAACTTTAATACCTATATTGTATGTACATACTTGAATTTGTTGCTATTTTTATGTTTTCAAAGGGGATCCACGAGGGAGAAGGCTTTGGTGGATATAATTGAGACATTTAGTAGCAGTTTACCGCACGAGTTTATTGAGAAAAAGTAAGAATTTCTAGTGATTTCAGTTCTTCAGTTTAATTGATTATGGTGGATTGATGTTTTTTTATCTCCATAGGTCTGTAACATTGCTGCATCAATGTTTGAATTCTGTAAAGAAGGGGTCTGCAAAAGAGATATCTTTAGCGTCTCGTGCTATTGGTATATGACTCCATGTTTTGTTTTGTTTAATCAATTCAATCCCTTTAATTGAAGTCTCTAAATATTGTTCAATTTGTACAGGATTACTAGCTCTAACTGCTGGACCGGGTGAGAAAGCACAAGAAATCTTAGAAGAATCGGTTACTCCTTTCTCAGAAGCTCTAAGATCCCGTTCTGAAGCATCAAAGATAGCATCGGTATAATATACATTTATACATTTACTGGTGTAATTTATTCTGCTTGCAATTAAAAAGTACTTTTAACAATTTTTGGCAATATTGATTTGTAGTTAGTAGAGGGATTGGCTGTGATCGCATTTGTTGGTGGAAAGGAACCTGAAGAAACTGAGAGATGCATGCATATAATGTGGCAAGTGGTGCACCCTAAACTTGGCCCCAATGTATGTCCTTATTTTTTTAGTTAAGCTAATCGTTAGTCCTAGTCTTCGAAATATTAACATGTGCTTGTTTTAGGTGGTTGCTACTAAGCCATCTCCAGCAATAATAACAGCGGTCGTATCTGCTTGGGCGTTTCTTCTAACAACAATGGATGGGTGGACACTTGATCCTAAAATTTGGCAGGAGTAAGCAATTTTCGTTTTACGCCTTTAGTTTGTGTTCTTCTATTTTGTACATGCTAACCTTTGCATTTTTAGGTCGGTTTCTTACTTTTCGACCCTTTTAGAAAAGGATGACAGATCAGTGCGAATTGCAGCTGGTGAAGCACTAGCTCTGATATATGAAATGGGCAATTTGGAGAAGTTTTGTGGTTCTTCTAAAGTTAATAGTGACAGTTCAGTTAATGGTGATGTTAGTTCCCGGGATGTTAATCATATACATGGTTTGAGAGCCAAAGTGTTGAATCAAGTGCGGGACCTTTCTGCTGAGGCGGCTGGAAAGGGTTCTGCCAAAAAAGATCTCAATAATCAGCGAAACACTTTCCGAGATATTCTGGAATTTCTTGAGGTATTCCTCAATTAGTTCTTTATAATGATCAGTATACATGCTAAACAATGTTGATTATATTTTTCTTTTGTTATTTTTATCTTTATAACTAGGATGGTTATGCACCTGAAAGCTCAGTGAAGATTGGTGGAGAGTCACTTACCACTACTACTTGGTCCCAGCTAATACAGGTTTGGTTTAGTGTTCTTACAGTTTTTTGTTGGTATGGTTATGTATTCCTGTTATGTCTGATTTTTATGTTTTGACAGCTGAACTTCCTAAAGCGATTTCTCAGTGGAGGATTTGTGAAGCACATGCAGGTTCGGTTGTTAATATATCAGAAGTTTTTTCTTTAAACTGCCAACATGCATATACAATCATATGAAGATTGTATAACATCTATCTCATTTTTTAATTTGACTCTGAGATATTAATTATCGATTTATATATGTACAGGAAAATGAATTTCTTCATGAAGTATTTAACTTTACACCAAAGAAAAAGCTTCTATCAAGCGTGGATCGTGTTTCAGGGACTGACAAGGTATGCTCATCCTTTTTACACCTTGAACTCATGTTAGTTTTCATTTAATGTTAGATATGGAATTTTTGAAAAAATAAGTAGATGACTGGACCCATTGTTGATCCTTTTGTTGAATATATAATAAAATCCCAACATCAACTTTTAATATGGGCATGATGATTCGAAGTCAGAGCTGATACAAGAGTTGCTAGATTCATCTTTGGAGCATCCTGAAAAGCAACTTACTTAATATGGGCATAACTTTTGACCCGTCTCTTAGAGTTATGGGGTCTATTATATGTGCGGAGATGCTGCAAAATTCGGACCCAAATTCTTTCATTTGGAGCACTGAAAGGCTGTCAAATTGAGAATTTCTCTATAAAACGTTTGATGTATTGGTTTTATTCATTAAGAAGTACATCAAAGTTCCATTGAAATGCATAATTTCTTTAATCTTTTATGCTTCCACTATGCATCATTTGACATGAATTATTTACATGACAGAGGATGTACAGATCTCCTAACTCTATTCTTAACAAGGCAAGGACACAGTTTCTCAACAAGCAGCGTATGATGTCGCAGGTAGTAAGCCGACTCTACAATCTCCACACTTTCTTTCCTTTTCATAATAAAAAAAGTAGTAAGTGTTGACCGTTATGATAATGTTTTTGGGTACAGGATAGAAATGCAGGACACTATGCATCCGGGTTTGACGAGGATTAAAGGTTGCGGCATCAAGATCTGTTGCCTGCTAATCATTTCTCATCCAAGATGACTTATAAAAGATTTTTAGTTAGGAATTCATTTGTGCAATTTACAATGAAAACTTAACATTATTGTATCTTATTCTTATACACTCACATTGGTTGCTTATAACCTTATAAATTCCTGTGTTGGGGACTTATAAAAAAATTGAATCTTTGATTTAGTCCTTTTTGCTCACATACTCTCTGCTTGAACTCAGATGGTGAGAAGATAGTTTAGGTCTTCTGAGAAAGAAAATACACCAGAAATAACACAAGAAATAATAGCACATGATATTTTATTTTTATTGCAATAACAGGACATTCATGGATGAACAATTACATTGATCTATATAAAGAAACTGAAAACAATTGTTAGAATATTCTTCCTGCATATAAGTCCAACCATAATCGCTAACAACTCATGAAGAACAAAGGATTCATATCGTCAAGTACTTTGTGATCAAAGAGCCGTTCAAAGATCTCAAGTTTATCTTTAACAGGCACTGATGACTTCTTAGATGGCTTAAAACCTCCAAATGGTATAGCGAAAGCTTCTGCGAATGAAACCCAAAAACCAGTTCCAAACAAGTGAGTTCGTTCTTCTCCATCTCCGAGCCCCGAAATTGTTTGAAGTATGGTAAGGTAAATGATTATAATCGCAGCTATCGTCGAGAGTGATACCCAAACATTGTAAAAATACTCATGCTTCAGTTTCGCCCTCTTTTGATTCCAGCCATCATTGCAGTAGCAATTGATCTTCCATAGAACATCGCGTAAATATGAGTCATCAGCGGCCCCAGCTACCTCTTTACAGAGCTTGTTCACGAGCCTTGCTGCGTGTTTGTTCCCACCCAGAGTATGCTGCAAAACGCCCGAATAATGAAGCGATTCGATGTCCTCAGCAGAGTTTATCAGTCTATCGAGAAAAAACGCATAAGCTGTAACATGCGGCTTGCAGCCAAAGTGGCATTGCTCAAACGCCACCATGTTTCTAAACAATGTGAATCTGTAGTCATCCATGCTCACTGGAGCAATCTTCAGAACACCCTTCTTAAAACTTACATCCAACGGTTGACATCCCTCCGCCTTCTTAAGCTTGACACCAGACTCTTTCAGTTCTGTCACCGAACGAAACATGTGTGGCTCCTTAACAAGAAACTCACTGTGCAACACTTCAGTCGGGCAAATGCTGGCCCGAAAGAGCTCAAGAAAGTGGCTTCCACCATCTCCTTCTACACCATAACCACCGTTCTTAGGTGTATCTAAATCTTTGTATATCATAGGCTCCAAGAATTGAAGCGCGAGCTCGTTCAAACCCAAGGTTTCAGTTCCTTCACAAGTAGAGCTACTTGTTAAGTCATATACTTTGTTTAAAACAAACAAAGGGAGCTGATTTTCAAGCATGATCAAATCGCGTTGAAGAACAGGTAGCATCCATCTCCTTATGTGCATTGACTTCTTACTGAAATCAACCTCTCTTGCTTCTTTTAGAAGCTCTATGATGAAACAGCTATCAACCAACAACATGTTGATAAACTTCTTGCTGCTGATCTTCAATTCTTCAGAGTAGCAACCACGAGCCTGAGGTTCAATCTCGTTGAGTTCCTCAAGTACTGCATTCAGGTTAGGAAGATCGGGCTTGCTTGGGTTAAAGAGGTTATAAAAGAAGCTCCATTTTATATTCTCCATGGCTTGTAAATGAGCTGCACCATGATGGTATGGACCAATTGAAACGATATTCGGTTCATAAGCTTTGGGTTCGACTGACCGCAAACGGGCTGGAACTCTATAGATTGAAGCACCATTGTTGGTTTGTGTTGGAAGCTCAGTATTCAGCCTTTGCTGTAGCACAGCTGCTAACTCTTGATCAAGATTGCGCGATTCGACCGCGGTGTGGGTTGCTCTTGTAGTAATGTGTATGTGTTGATACCTCCTTCTACATATGGTTTGCAGAGATATCATGGTGAGTTTTGCTCTCATTTTTGGGTCACTGATGGTAAAGTCAACTATCTTGGTCTATTTGAAACCTACCAGATGTGTTTAATCATTATTTTAACTTGACTTATATCGTTTACTTCTTACTAAGTAATAAATATTTAGTTCCTCTGCTCCCTAGACATGTGAAAAAGATCTCGGTGATAAACATTATTACATATATTAAAATGGAACTCAAGCTGTTACAACAGTTTTTTTAACGTTTACTTTTTGGTCATTATTTTTCCATAGTTTTAGTTTTTAACTCATCACTTTCATATTTTCTATTGTTCAAATTTTGGTCACTATATATTTTTGTAGTTTTAGTTTTCAATGAATCACTTTGACATTATGGTTTTATGTTGGAGTGACACCATTACGATTACGTTTTTTACCTTTGGTTCGTGTGTTCAGTGGTGTCATTATTCGCGTAGCGTGCGTAAAAACATTTATAGTTATTCTAATAATATAAAACACACTGCGTTCACTATCCATGGAGCTATGATTCCAAAAAAGGGAAAAAATATTGTAATGCACTTTTAAGTTTTAATTTCACATCTATTATATTATCATCATGACCATTCATTCAACTAGACCAAAACAGTTCATCTATGAAATGAAAATAGGAGACTGACCCTTGTTTAATTTAAAACATGAAGTAGATAACATACCAGGTCATGGTATAGTCAACTTGGCGGATCTTAAACGTTTGTATAGGGGTGCTCAAAATCACGAGATCAAATTGAGAGGGGAGGGGGACAGACTTCATACGTATAAAATTTAGCATCAAAGATGTTAGATATTTTAGTGTAATTGGACTGACTAATAACCAATGTGATCATAATATCCATCAAACAAGTTAAGAGGTGCAGAGTGCACGCTTATTTGAGTGTATTATGATATTCGATATTAAAAACCTTTTTAGGGGCGAAGCCCTTGAGCAATAGGGGTTCCAAGAGGGCGAAACCCTTAAACAATAGGGGTTCCAAGAGGGCAACGCACCTGGTAGCTGGGTTCAAGGTCAAGCTGCCAGGACAGCTTGAAAATTTTTTATTTTGATAAAAATGACTTAATTAAAAAATACATTTTGAATTGATTTTCCAGAATTTCACATGTGAACCACCGAGCATTTTAAAGATTGGTCATATTCTTCTCTCGAACATTTTCTTCTTCTGGTTCACGAAAATTTACATATCATAACATACAAATTCTTGATCTCGTCTGAGTTGTATCCAACTGATTTATTCGGGTGAACCATCGAATAATTTCGATCTAAAAGTGATCTTTACGACTCTCAGATTATCCAAGTACACTAGCCTCTCGGTAAACTACGCGGAGAAAAAAATAGCTCGCATAAAGAGAAGCTAACTAACGGGCCCAACAAACGGGTTTGCAAACTCGCCCATTAGCAACTAACTCAAGCCCTATAACTAAAACTAATCTATCCGGCCCAAATCCAACATGTTTAGAGAAAATGAGACCCAAGAATAAACACCAAATTTCCATATATCTCAAATTGGACTGAAAAGTTGGCCCATTTGATATATGTAGCAATACAAGCTAAAATGTGATTCTTCTTCCCTGACTATACAAAAATACTACCATGCAAGGAAAATTATCCCATGAAAAAATCAAGTCTTCCATCATCCTTGTGTTGACTTCCCAATAGTTGACACTTTGGTCAAAGTAAATTTTGACTTTTTGACCAAACCCAATAACGGAACAACCCCCATAGAAAACCCTCATAACGGTTTCTTCAGCATTTATCTGCTCTAAATGCTTGTAACTGCCAAAGAATTCCAAAGAAATATAATCTCACTTTCTAAAGTCTAACTTGTGCTATTAAACACGGGTCACCAATATTGTATTCCAAAGCGGATAGCCAACTTGGGAATATTTAAAGCCCTTATCCATTCATCACCAGCCCAATAACTTTCCCAGCCCATTAAAAGCCCACAACCAGTTAATCTTGGCAATTGGATTGAACTATGCGATACTACGTTTTAAGTATAAAGACAAGACGCGTTATCACTCGATTGTAAAATCAGATAACCAATGGAATTTTTAACCAAAAGTAACGCGCATGATCTTAGCTTTCAAATCTAAGCTATTTGGCATCACGTACACCATATGTGGTGCCAAGATAAGCTTATGTTTGACTTTGTTGCCATTATCTTACATTGAAATCTTAATAATCATTTGATTTGGCTGACTCATATTCACAAACATGCAAGAGCACGTATAAATCTATTATTATATTATCTGATCTCAATTATTCAGAGAAATGAAACTGATAGATTCACTGGATCATGCCAATAACCACTCAACATGTACATACATATACATATATATAATACATATGTATGGTTAATTACGTTCTTCCATGGATCTTGATTAACGCTTTAGATTAATAACTAATTAACATGGCGCCCCAATTAATTAAACCACCATCACATGTCGGATAGTATCAATTGTGTCAGTCATCGTAACAAGATCATACAAAATGTTATAAAATCTCAAGAATTTCATATCATGATCCGAAATATATATATATAATGAAGTCTGTAATTATATTTGAATTACAATTAAGTCAGATTATAAAAACTCTTCACATTTCTTAATTGATTTGATAATTAATTAATTAATTGGGCAATGAATAAAAAGTTCCCAAATTTGAGATTTAAAAATTATAATGTTGGAGAAATATTGTTGTAGAGACCCATGTCCACTCCATTGTACGCTATCGGAGCATACATCCACTTATCATCGGAGCTCAGCAACTGCAAGATTTCACCACAAAATTAATAGTTAATACTTTTGTAACAAGCTTTTATTTACAACAATCAAATTATATAACATATGATAATTATATTGTTTAATGCTATGAATTGAACATTTAAACATATCTTACGTTAATCTGAAGCTGCAAGAACTTCACATAGTGAACTGCTTCTTCAAGCATTGTGCTAATGTCAACCTTTGTTCCATTTGGTACAAGGGTCTGAAGAATTCTCAATCTTTCATTTATTCTTTCTCTTCTTTTCTGTAAAAAGGAAACATGGAATGCATTTTAGTTTCAAAATCCGAAAAAGAGATATTAATTTGTTAAAATGGGTAAACGGCTTCAGATGGACATGTGACTTTCAAAAGGTTACGACAGAAAATTAGTGAAACATGATTTTAAAAAACTTACCCTAGCATAGATGCTTTGGGGATCAGTTGCAGCACCTCTACCAGCTCGTGTTTTCACCGTTACAGTTTCTCTTCCATACGAATCTTGAGAAGCATTTGAATCGTCCTCGGAGCTGCAGGAACTTGAACTTTGTACATTCCCTCTTCCTTTATTTTTTATAGTAACTTTTCCTTTGTATTGTCGAATCTCTTCGCTATCATCGTCGCTTCTGTCAACAGAAATCGTTATCTTCTGCATCTTCTTTGGTGCCAAATTCTTCTTGTTCTTCTGTTAAAACAACATCAAATTTAAATTCTTTAAGATTTTCTTTATTATGATATGTTTTTATGAGATGACATATTTCATATTCTCAAAATACTTACATTATCATTTGAAACCCTACTTTTCTTATTGATTTTACTGGTAACAGTGGGAAGTACTTCAAGCATTTCATACTTCCTCTTGAGGTGTTGATCAGCTACTGCCATTATAGGCTGACCAACTGAATTCTCCATTTTACCCTTCTCCACAACTTCATCTTGTTTCAAACAATGAATCTCCTCCATTGCATCATCAGAAAAAACTTGAGCTAGAAACAAGAAGTTGCTACTATCACCTTCCATCACACACACATCCTCAGACTGGTGAAAGACATTATCCATAATATTGCTACTTTCTTGAGAAAAATGATTATAGAAATCAGATTTAATATCATGATCAGAAGCATATGCTAAATTATTCTGATCATTGCTAACGCGCGAACTAGAACTTAAAGGTGTTTCAAGATTCAAACCATGATCATGTTCAGTTGAGAACAATCCATGGCTTGTGAAATCATTTGAATCTTGATCACAGAAGAACATTGAGCCCAGATTCATCCATTCTTCATCAAAAACGCCTGCGTAAGACTCCATCTTTTCGATAGGTTCTTTCGATTTCTGGGGAATTTTGTATTCAGATGATCTCTTTTTAAATTATTTGATGTGCAACAGAAGGCTTTCTGATATGTGTTTTGGAGGTGAAGGAAAGTAGAGCATATTTATACCCTTTTAAAGGGTTGTGACAGAATGTTAAGAGAATTGACTCGAGTAATTAATTAATGCAAATTATTCTGTTTTTGGTAGAACGAGAATCCTAATTTTATTCGTGAATAACAACTCACATTTTATCCTTGATCAGTTGAGATTAATACGCCATCTCCTAAATCATTTTCTTACTTATTAAATACGTAATTTAATGCAGGTTATTGACTTGTTATTTTAGATTTAAAGGTGTCAATAAGCTAATACTTTGATAAATGATAACTTAATTAATGATGGAAGTCTTACTTAACCAATCATTAGTCGGAAACTAACCAATAGGACTTACTTTATTATAATTATTTTAAGATTGACGAATTTAGAGCTCTTTAATTTTACCTTTTTCTTTGAACGGTGTTTGAAACTATCCCGATACTCGAGTGAGCCTTCCGGAAACGGAATTTCAGTTGTTCATACTGGTTTTAACGCTCCAGGTCTGACTAACCTAATGACACCATCAAGGAGAAAACTCATCGCTATAAAAAAGCCCTTTTGAGTTAGGTTTGTACCTTAGACTTATAATATCTCAAACTCTAAACATTATAGATACCACTAAACCCGAAGGCCAATGGTTCTATTTTTACATAATGGACTTAATGTAGGTCCATCATTCTATTTAAGACATCTGTAGTATGGGTAAAAAAAAGAGACACCCTATCACATTAGACACATCGTCAGCCTGAGCGTGACTTGCGACAGAGACGTGAAAGCCTTTGCTCGTGAAACTCTCAATGAGTTCAAATATCACTGGATGTGTGGTACTAATAAAGGTAACTAGCAGTGGGCTAGTTGATAAAAGTTTTTATTACCCCAATTATCCACTATAATATAATATTTTAATAAAAATTATTTTTCTTCTTCTTCAAAAAATTCGCTATCACTTCTTTCAACAACCCCTTTAAATTTAACTAGCGTTTTAACCCGGACATGCGTTGCGCGTCATAAAAACCGGGTAAACCAAGGCTAAGATTTACTTTTGTATCATCACAGCCACATCTTAACTATTTTTTCTGAAGCCAAAGTAATCATTAAACCGATACTCGGTTACGGTTGCACACCGAACATGGATGCCAGCCCAAAGCAACCAGCGCCGGTTTTCATATAAATTCACAACCGAACCGAAAGGAGTGGTCTCAGGCGAAGAATCGTTCATCTTCATCGACATCAATAAACAACTCCACAACATAATAATATAACCAACCGACAATACTTTCTAGTATATGTATAACGACAATTGAACTGGTACTGGTCACGTTTGCATAACGAAAACGGATGCCAAGCCAAGGCAACAGGCTCCAGTCTTCATATAAATCATAAATAAACCAGAGGCAATGGTCTCAGATGAAAACATGTTCATCATCATCGACATCAACAAACAACATTCTCAGTTAAGCAAACGCTTAGCATCATTGATAAAAGCAGATGATCTCGAAGAGAGAAGACAACCAACAGTCACAATAGGGATGCGAAAGGCCAACAGACCCTCCCTCAGGCAAAAACGCAAGGTGTACATGTCCGTGATCGAACAAACAACATCATCGAAAACAACAATGACATGCAAGCAAGCGCACCAGTATCACAACCAAGAGCATCATCGACTGCCACTAACAACCAAGCAAAACCACATAACCACGAACCCGAAAAACCACAAACCCTTTGCTAAAATTGCAGATCTGCGCAAGAAGGCCGCGCTGGGTTTCGTTGGAACAGAACATATGCAAAGAGACGTCGTGAGCTATGTCGTTTTAGGCTATACCAGCAGCAACACCACCACCGCAACCCATAGAAATCGAAAACCTCCACTCGAGGTGCCAACACCACCGACGAATGCGGTTTCCTCCGTCGCCGCCGACTTTTCCAGGGATGGTTGGAAACCCAACACCGTCGGTAGGAACCACCGCTGCCATGGCTAACCTTTTTGGGTATCGCCTGTAGCAGTGTCAAGCACCAATGATTGGCGGCGGGTCACGACGGCAAAGCAGCTGTTGCGATGGTACCAAAACCGCGATCTTTGTGCGACGGAAGTACCAGTGCTACTGATCATGAGATCAAGAATATCACCACCACTAGAAAACCAAACCCCTACCCCCCACCTTTGGCACGACCGGCGACAAGACCATCGCCACAACAACGGTATGACGGAGGAGAGGCAGAGCGACAAGACAGGGCGGGTGACCCCTGGCACACCCACACTACCACCACACCACCTAACATCTGCTCCACTTTAAAGACTGAGCATAAAAACCGAGGAAGAAGGCAAAATACCGAAACTACCCAAGTTACTGTTCATCATTTTGCTTTTTTTCATATATAGGATAATTCTCAAGCTTCGTTCAACTCGAACGATCCAAATTATCAACTTTTAACATTTTCCATCCAAATTACAATTGTGATCAGAACCGACCTCTACATATGTTCAACCAAACATAGAGGTTGTTCTTAATGAAAAAAAAAATGCACTTGTTCATGCGAAACTACTTTAGGCGAATATTGATCACTTGACGGATCAAGGTAAGGAAAACATGAAGAACACGAATCAAGAGACGAGTAAGAAATATATGAAATAAAACATTAATCTCCTCTTAATGTTTAGGTATTTTCTTCATTTTTATCCACTTTTTTGTGGTTAAATTTTTTTAATTATCTTGTAATTTTAAAAGATGTTAGTATTAACACTATTGTTCTTAATATAAATACAAAATAATACTGATTTTTAACTACTCATTAAGAACTCATTACAATCACTAACCTGTCACATATCTTTATCACTATCAGACAAATTCTGATATGACGTCTACGTAATGACACTTTTCATGCATCTCCTTAAATGAATATGATTTCTTTTTTTTATTCAATAGGTCACAGAGTTCAAATATTATAAGATCAATATATAAGTAGTTTAATATAAGTAGATTCAGAGTTACTTAAAAATAAATATAATCTAATGCTTGCACGAAAGTGAATCCACACCACATTGTGGGGGCAATCACAAAAGTTATTAGGTTGTTTTAGTGAAGTTAATAAATAAGGAACTAGTTCACCCCTTAGACCAAATGTAACAAGGTTTTAAGGGGGCATTAAAGGAGCACTATAGCATCTTAAAACGTTTTTATACCACCTCGTGGGCATTATAGGGATGTTATAGGTGGGAGTGTTTCCACCTTAACGCCCTAACATCTCATAAATAGGTAATGATTTAAAGAACATTAAAAGACATTAACCATTACATATGTTTTTAATTAAAAATATGATGTTGAGTTGACGCTCACGTAATGTAAAATATCCCTTACGACTATTAACTGTTACATATAATCTTATGCATCCAACATATAATGTAATGATACCAAGGTGGGGGCAATCAAAGACATTAGGCTATCTTAATGAAGTGAAGAAACAAAAAAGTAGTTAACCTTTACGGGTTCGCCGGTTTTCAAAAGATTTAATAAACAAAAAGTCATATAGCGTATCTATACAAAAGGTTTCCCCTAAATTAGTTGAAGGTTATGTCTCTTTGTAAAAAAACAATGTAGATTTATAGGTGGTTTTGTGAGTGTATACGTCTGTTGTTTGAAATAAACTAATAAATATAAAATTGTTTGATATTTTCCCTAATTCATTAGTATTTAGTATATCTAAATTAATATTTTAATGATTTATATTGAGTTTTATTATTATTATTATTATTATAAATATTTTAACGTCTTGTCATGTCTTTTCCTTTTTAACGTTTTTAAATATTTTAAACTTAATAAATGGTTAAGCATGGTTACATATATAATTGTGATATTTTTATGTACGTGTCGATATTGTTTTATCATGACTGATTCAATTATGATATATTTTACTAAATTCAATTTCATGTTTTATAACGCTCAAATAACATATAATTTACCTTGCAAGCTTAATCTTTGTACGTACTTGTACTACTTCTAAATTTAATTTTGTGTTCCATCTTTTTATGTATTTTTAAATTCGAATATTTATAAATGACTACCGTCTAATATGTTGATTTAATATTTATAATATCAGTCTTATATATAATATATTGAAAATAACTAATAATTAAATACCTATTTTGATTCTATTATATATATATATACATATACATATATATATATATACATATATATATATATATAATATTTTGATTTATTATTAGTACCTCAATTTAAGATTTAATAGTTAATTATAAGTTAGTATATATACATTATCTGATATGTAGATTAATTGTATATTTCAAGCTAACAATACAACTGGCTTTTGTATTAATTGTTAATGAACTAATAAACGATCATACATGATAATGTTTGTATTTAGGTTGTTAATCATGTTACAATTTAATATTATGTATGACTTAAAGCGTTAGGTTATTATAAATGTAGTGTAGGAATAGAAGTATGTATAATAATTTTTGTTGTTATAAATAAATCCTCAACTTAATTTGTTCCTGATACTCTAGTTTCATTGAATTAGTACTATTATCTGTAAAAAAAACATATTAAGAATAATATAACTTTGTTCTAAAAGTTTATTAAAAAAGTAGCTATAAAATACTTATAGATCATTTAGACACTAAAACTATATGAATGAATAAAATTATCATTTCATCTCAATAAGTTGTTCATTTTTTTAAAATTGAAAACATGTGTCCAAAATCAACACCTAACGGGAAAATGATCGAAACAGACCCTAGCCTTTTATGTATTGATAAAAAGCATATTTCAATACTTGTTTTTTCCCCTAAAAAACTCAAACCAAAAACAATTTATTATAATTCAAGCTCCGTAAAATTATCACTTTTGAAAATACTTCCATTATAATAATTAAAACTATTCAAATTCTTCATATTATGTTGCATATATTTTAGTAATAACAATGTAGAAAGTTTTACTTAAATTAAGATTTGAATATTTAACTATATTTTCAGTATGCTTATATATATACTTCTGTAATAACAGGTTGCATCATATACCTATATATAATTAGTAATATGTGATAAAAAAACACAATTATCATCTAAATCATGCCTAAATAAGAAATTATGAATAAATATAATGTGTTCCAACCAAAAGGAATATCCTGTCTATTAGAAAATAAAATAAAATCTTATAAGATATAATGCAATAAAATATAGCAATCTATATGCAATGATTGGAGTAACTAATTCATGATTGGCGATGGATCGTAAATAGTACTTCGGTACTTTTGGAATACGGGGGAGAACATGGGAAGCTTTCTCAACAATATCTACTTATAATAACAAACAAATTTACTTATTCATTAATATTAAAGATTTTTCAACCTTAATTTTAAAGCTACATATTAAGAAGTATACGCATAAACTAGTGGGTGAACTTGTGCGCCGCATTGTAAGTGTTGAAATTTGTAAAGTTCAGTTTTAACAATTTGTATATTTGTATTGACTTCAAAGTTGCGTATAAAACTTATATTATAACATATATAAAAGTAAGCATTTCGAAACATCATATTCTAAACTATAATAAGATCACATTTTTAAATTAAAAAGAAATGTATAATGCTATTCCAAAGTCGATATTGAAAAATATATAATCAAAATGTTAGTAAAAACAAGTACATCGAAATGACACATGTAACTTGATAAATTCAAAAGTTACAAGAAGAAAGAGCTATAAAAAAACCTTAAAACAACTTTGATGGTTTGTAAATCCATGCTTCAATGACTTGTATTTATCACCTTTCAAAACTAATTGTTACCATATGTCCCCTAGTCGTTTTACCCTTTCTTCTTTTAGACCAATAAAGTTATGACAAGTGGCTCCCTCAATCCTATGCTTATTTTTTCTCTAGTATATTTAGGAATGAAGCAGAAAAGAAACTGTCGACTTGGAAAACCTAAGGGTTCCTCCGCAAGGTTCGTCCAAGAAGGGTGAGCGAAAGATGGTATTGGTTCAAGGGCCGAAAGATATAGTCGATGGACAATAAGTGAATATTTATGTACTACCCCTTGTTGGTCCCCGGGGATGGATGAAGCTAGGTTAGTCAAAAGATGGTTACTGGTTCAAGGACATTTGAAATTTAATAATTAAAAACTAATATAAAAAAGTAGAATTACTTTTTTTTCTGATCGGGTCAATAAACTTATGTAAGAGTTTGATTTATTTATCTTTTATTTTATATATAATGAATTTATCTGAACTAACCTGATTTTTTTAGAATTTCTAGGTTTGATCTTATATTAGAGTCTGTGTAAGAGTTTGATTTATTTATCTTTTATTTTATATATAATGAATTTATCTGAACTAACCTGATTTTTTTAGAATTTCTAGGTTTGATCTTATATTAGAGTCTGTGTAAGAGTTTGATTTATTTATCTTTTATTTTATATATAATGAATTTATCTGAACTAACCTGATTTTTTTAGAATTTCTAGGTTTGATCTTATATTAGAGTCTGTGTAAGAGTTTGATTTATTTATCTTTTATTTTATATATAATGAATTTATCTGAACTAACCTGATTTTTTTAGAATTTCTAGGTTTGATCTTATATTAGAGTCTGTGTAAGAGTTTGATTTATTTATCTTTTATTTTATATATAATGAAT
The DNA here is from genome assembly GCA_018326385.1 of Flaveria bidentis. Lineage (NCBI taxonomy): Eukaryota > Viridiplantae > Streptophyta > Magnoliopsida > Asterales > Asteraceae > Flaveria > Flaveria bidentis. The sequence goes on from BJCM01084101.1 coordinate 25,359, forward strand.
TTATCTGAACTAACCTGATTTTTTTAGAATTTCTAGGTTTGATCTTATATTAGAGTCTGTGAATCGTATTATTTGTCAATCCCATTAACAAGAAATCCTCTCAATGTACATGTGATTGCACGATCACATAAAAGTAGAATGAAAGCGTATATTCCTTTGAAGTTCATGATTTAAGATACTTTTTAAAATTTCTGAAATCATATGTGTTATCCTTAATCTTTTATAGTATACACCGGTAATCTAAAACTAATGCATTCTATCAAAGAATAGTATACACGGGTAATCTAAAACTAATGCATTCTATCAAAGAGTAATCATGAATTATAATGAAAAAAAAATAATGTGAAAGTAAATGGCATATATATTTATAAGGAAAAATGAAGAATATAATCTCATAGATGAGATTAAATAAGAACTCTTAGTATTTTCTTTTAAATAAAAAAAAGACTTTAAAAACATTTTATACACATATTTTAGTATATATAAACACATATGAAAAAAAATTATTTTATACATGTATAATAATATGTAAAAAGATAATTTCTTAAACAGTTCATAGAGTTCTTAATATTACATTTCTCTAATATCAAATATAGACACATAATAGTGATTTGAAGGTGTTCCATTCGATTTGATCTCATAAAACCATTAAGCCGCATGCAAGTCGGTTTATAGTGAATCCGCGTCAATTAATAAGATAAATCAGATTTCAATGTTTAGTTCATATCGTTTTAAATGTGATTTCTTAGTTCATTAATATATTTTTAATTAACGGAAGCCTAAGTGTCACATTAACTATCACATGGAAAATAAGAACCTCAAGATCATTCTAAGTTAAATAAGATGATATGTCCCAAGGAATCAGAAGATGCATGGACAAAACCTAGCTGTGATATATTGGCATTCATGTATATGTTTAACCCATAAACATATAAATAAATTAAATTAAATATTATACCCTAGAAGTACCTTGAAAACAAATCTCCTTAAAAATGGTTTTACAAGAGTGTTTGATCACTGTTCAGAGATGAGTTGAACTTGGTCTTTAATTGACAATTCGACCCCACAAATTCTGCCGGTTTTCATGGTTGTATAAGTACACGTGTCCGATCCTCAAATAACAAGTAATATTTAAAAATATTACCGTAAACTTTATAAGTTTATATATAAATACCATCAATTATATAAGGGCAAACAATAAAATGTGACATGTCATCACTATATATATTATCATAAGGGTAGAGTTTAACCTAAAATCATACATGAGACAATCTCAATTGATTAATATAATATTAATTATCAAATTAATTTATGCATTATGATTGTACTTTGAGTTTTAAAAGTTGTACTCTGGGTTTTAAAAGTTGTACTCTTAATTATCATTTGGTCAACTAAATCTTAATTATTGGATCAACCTTTTAAACTAACTTATATATGATGCATATTCTAATTACTAACATTTGTGTACATATTTTTGTGCATATAGTACATGCAACCATTTATTTTTTTTATTTTATTTTAATCTCAATACTTATATATTTTTTATAATTTAACCCCTACAACTTTTTTACTTATAATTCTGTTCCCGTATACGTTTCATCTTTTACAAATTTTTCGTTTTACATTTTGATCTAAATTTTAAGGGTTACGCGTCGTAAGTGCACGCGTCATTCGACGTTGTTACGTATTTTTCTCCGTTTAATGACCCCGTCACAATGTGTATATTTTTTACTGACTTAGTTATTGCTTATAATGTTTTACATTTCACGCATGTTATTTAACGTTTTTATTTTTACTTTTTGTACGGTTTTATTTTTTTCCTTTTATTTTTTTATACGAGATTTTCCGGTGTTGGTGGTTGCTGACGATGGCGTGACATTGGTGGTACTTGGTACAGTTTTACGCCCTCCGCCGCATCGCGGGGTGCTTAATTTTGACAGTTAATATGTCATGACGTTCGCCTGTGGTTCATCGTTGTTACACCTATTTTATCCCGTTTAACGGCCCCGTAGCAACTGGTGATCATAAATAGACTTAATTATTGTTTTTAATGTTTTATAATTTTATATTCGCTTTTCGTTCGGTTTTATTTTTCAAAATACGTGCTTTTTCGATATTGGTGGTTGCTAGCAATAATGTGACATCAGTGCTATTTGGTATAATTTTACGCACCCGCTGCAACACGGGAGATTAATACTAGTATAATATTGATTATCAATTTAGTTGGTGCATTGTGGTTGTATCATATGCTTTAAAAGTTGTACACTAAGTTGTCTTTTAGTGAACTAAGTTTTAAGTGTTGAGTGGTATGTATTAATTGTTATACAATGTGCACAAAAGATTGATTGTATATTCTTTTTTATTCTTTTAACATTTGTTCTTAAACCCAATAATTTTACATATTTCACAATTTAATCCCTATAGTTTTTCACTTTCCATTTTAGTTCTCGATTATTTCATTTTTACAAATATTTCGATTTACGATCTAAATTTTAAGAGTTAACATATCGTAACGTGCACTTGAGACTCAACATTGTTATGCTTATTTTTTTCTATTTAACATATCCGTGGTAACGTGCGGGTTCTAGATCGACTTACTTATTTTTTTATACGTGTCACGTGCGGGGTTTAACGTTTTTATGTTTATTTTCCATTTAGTTTTAATTTTTTTCATATTTATTTTTTTTAATACGAATTTTTCCGGTATTGATGGTCGCTAACAGTGTGTGACATTTGTACTATTTGATATGGTTTTATGCCCCTCACTGCAACACCCAGGGGGGTTAATACTAGTTACATCTATTAATCAATAAGCTAGCCTAATGGTAAAAGTGTATGTCTATTATCTAAAAAAACTTGAGACATATTTAAAAAAATTAAAGTAGAGTAGAACCATTCAAAAAGACTTATAGATTACATTTGATCAAAAATCTGTGGATTGACGGTATTTTCATAATTAAAGGGAACAATATGAGTTATTTTAAAAAACTAGAGGAGCATTATAGCCGATTAACATCTTAAATAGTCGTTGTTGCTCACACTCTTAAGTTCAAAAACCTGTCACCTTTTTTTCCAGTTAAATTTATCTTGGTTTTGAAGAGGGTTTTTTCCTTTTGGGTCACGAACATCATTTTATTAATTATTTTATACTAAAAGATTATACACAAATAATATTTTAATTCAGATCTAGGATGCCTACGAGAAAACTAGTTGCAAGATAAACTTGAAACATAGTCAAATCATAGTAAAGTTAGAAACTTTCAATGCTAGAAAACAACACTATTTCCGGAATTCCGGTAGGACTTAATTTTTTTGTCGTCAATTCCAACACATTCATGATTCATTTCCAACAAAACTGAAACCATGTATTTCCAACAAATTTTCGAAGAGAAAAATGACAAAACATTAGAAAACCAACCTTTTGTCACAAATTCGAACAAAATTGCGACACAAATTAGGTTAAATCTAAGTATACTGCCTCATAGAATTTTTGATTCAACTATTTTTTATTCAATATTAATGCTAATGAATATCCTTACTGTATAGATTGCATCGCTACTCGCTAATGCATCATGTAGTTGTCTTTACAATACTAGTAGTATAATTAATAACCAAATTATAATTAAATTAATAGTTTAAATAATGATAATATAGTTAGTAATAAATCACAACAGCAATAAAAATAATAACAATAACATTTGCATAGATAAAGTGTAAGTCGTAAATGTGTCACACACATAAATTCTAATTTGAAATAGAATTAAGTTGACAATTCTATTGATATTTGATACATTGTTAACATAATAAAAACAATTATGTGGGTGCGTGGGAATTGCGTATTAAATTCTACCAAAATATTTTGTCACAAAAGAGTCGGAAATTGCATAACGAATTTGTCACAAAGTATTTGCGACATTGATTTATTTGACAAAAATTGTCTCCTATGCGTTGCAACTTCCATTTTGTTACGCGCTTGCGACTGAAAAACTTTACGGCATATTTTTTCTACTAGTAGTTTACCAAATAAAAATAATCATTCGATCAAAAGATTTTACAAAATTAGTCATTGATTTTTGCTTTTATCAATTTAGCCATGTATCACCACGTGACGACACCAAACCATGAAATATCGCCCACATGACAAAAAACTTTAATAATTTTTTTTGTCAGAGATACGCCGGAGATACGAAGACACCCGTGTATCGTTGGAGATACGCTTAAGATATGGGGCACTAGTGTATCGCCGGCTATTTTAAATATTATTCAATTAATACAATTTCATTTATATAAATATATAAAGGATCAAATATTTAATAATATATAT